>SNQJ01S0032069.1:8502-24147 GCA_010110895.2 Picea sitchensis
GCCACTCTTCATCCAGATATGAAACGATCATACCTTTTGTCCATGCTTTGTGTTTGTATCCATCCTTCAAATAAACCCTGTAATCCAGATCCTTAGGAGCGGTTGTCTTAAACCATTTTTGACCAGTTCTGGGCAATCCTGTAGCAACGGCAATGACAGCCTCATCCACCTTGATTTCTACAGAGCCAACGCGAGCTTTGTTGCCATCAAATGTTTTGGCGAAGGCTTCAGCAGTGGCCTGGTGAGACCCAACTTGTAACCTTTCAGCGAACTCCATGCAACCAGCATTTGAAAAATATCTTTGAACCTCGGGATGTGATTCCAGAAAGGATAAATTATGCAATTCTCGTTTTAGCAAAACGCCACTACGTTTTTTCGCCATTCTGGAGCTCAAACACTTGAGAATTTTAAACCCTGTAACCGCCTGGTCGAGCTGAGGTTCGGCGCTGTTGAAAGCAGTCCGGGCTTCGGCTCTGTTTTAAACAAAATGAAAACTTTGACAGTGTGTTGTAAATGGTTTGTGATTCGGGACCTCTGCTTGATTTGATGGTGTCAGGTCGGCGGTACCTCTTTTGTACCTGCATCTCCAAACACAAACTTGCCATTCCGACTGTGATGAACGTTGAGCGTGGTTTCTGGAACGATTCGGAATTCCAGTCATATCTGACATGCACGATCTAGTTTCCATGATTTCCCACTCCTATTAGCGCATGTCCTGGATTTTCTCTGATGTGGGGGTGATCACACTATCATTATTTTTCATACGTGGATACCGGCACGTGATTCCCGCTTCGAACAGCAACAACCCGTGGAGAACGCCTCGACCAAACGCTCGCTTGACACTTTCAACAGTGCACGACTCTGCGAAGGAACCCCTGTTAGCTGTTGAAAGTAAGTACTTTCAACAGCGCGCCACTTTGTAGAAGACCCTCCTTAGCTGTTGAAAGCATGTACCTTTGATAGCGCGCCACCCGAAAATTGATTTTAAAAAACCTTTTAAGATTTGACACTTTCAACAGCGTGCCAACCGATGAAACGATCTCTTTAGCTGTTGAAAGTGAACACTTTCCATAGCGCACAATGAAACTTTTGCAAACACGTTAGCTGTGGAAAGTAAAAATTTACAATTTTGAAAGAAAAGACTTGTATGGGTCAATTATTTTCTGAGACACAGCAAAACCAAAAATTTCCTCAGCTGTAAAAAACTCAAAAAGACTTGAAGATACTACCTAAAGCTATGATATCCACCCAAAACTCGGCCGAAAGGACGGTTTCATTTTGGGAGTTAACAGTAGCCAACCTCTCTGAAGAGGTAGATGAATAAGATTCTTATGTAAATAAAGTAGGTGTACATAACTTTAGATACCCTGTAAAAAAACCCCTGTTTTATATTTCTGTAAAAATTATGGACAAGATTTCCCATTGCTACCTCATTGACGGCGGTTCGGGCCTGAGTGTAATGTCAAATATTATTATGGAAGATCTAGGCTTGTCTTATACAAATGAAAACACCAGAAGAATGCTCTCTTATAATATTCTACAACACATGACCATAGGTGAAATCAAGGACGTGACCTTGGTTTTGTGTGCACACCTTGAAATTAGGACAACCCTTAATATTCAGGTAATCGATATGCCAGTAGGTAACTACTTGATCATCCTAGGAAGAGATTGGTAAGCTTTGATGGGTGGATACCTCTCCCTTGATGGAACAAACTTATCTGTTCCTTGGAATGGTAAAAATGTCATAGTCCTTAGAGAGGGAAGGATTTCACCTTACATAGAAAGTTTTCCACAACCTAATGTGAATTACATCGAGGATGACCTAGGAGTGTATTCCATATTTTCCAAGGAAGATAACACTCCCTTGGAACAAATCGACTTAGACAATGATATGTGGCATATGCACTTTGATGGTTCATGCTCCAATGAAGGAAACAAAGTTGGCATTATCTTGTACTCTCATGTGAGGAAAAATCATAACTTTTCTTATAGGTTAGAGTTTGCTTGCACAAACAATGTCACTGAATTTGATGCATTACTGTTAGGCATTTAAAATGCCTATAATCTAGGTTATGGTCACCTTACAATTTTTGGGGATTCCGAGCTTGTTGTGAACCTTGTATGTAAGATATACTCTCCTAGAAACAAATTGATGAAACGCTATACCCAAACTATTTGGGAACTTATCTCTAACCTACTATCTTTCAACATTACTCATGTTAAAAGGGAATTGAACTCGATGGTTGATCGGTTAGCTATTTTTGCAACCTCTCCTAATCAACAACTTCTGCCACAAAGACCTAATTGTATTTTCAATCTCTGTATCATCCATATATCACCGACAATATAGAATCATGGCAGGTCATCCCTAGTGATGAGAGAATCTTTGATTTAATTCAAAATGAACCTTATAAGCCTAAGGAAATTATATCAATGGAATATAACAAGATTCCTAAGGAGTTGACTCCTATGGAAAGTTCATTTTCATCGAGTGATGTAGGCAACAAAGAGAAACATAAAGAAGAGGAGTCAAAAAGGAAAGTGGGTGAAACCATTTCCTTGAACATTGGGACACCCGAGTCTCCAAAGAATGTTAAAATAGGTGCCCAATGTTCTAATGAAGAAAAATTGAAGTTTTCCAGATAGCTTGGTGAATTTCAAGATGTTTTTTCTTGGTTATATGAGGATCTTCATGGTTTTGATCTTGTGATTATACAACATGCCATTCCTATTGAGGAGGGAATAAAACCAGCTAGGAAAAAACAAAGACCCATTAACCCTACGTTGGAGGAAACTATTCAAAAGGAGTTGGAAAAACTCTTGAAAGTTGGGATTATCTTTCCAATTAAGTATTGAGAATGGGTTTCAAGTTTGGTTTCTGTTCGGAAAAAAATTGGTCAAATCATATTGTGCATATATTTTCTCGCATTGAATTGTGCTAGTATAAAAGATCACTTTCCTCTCCCTAATATGGAAATGATTTTGCAGCAAGTTGCAGGATCACAGATGATGTCCTTACTTGATGGTTTCTCTGGTTACAATCAAATCAAGGTAAAAAGGGAAGATGAATATAAAACAAATTTTATCACTCGTTGGGGCACTTGTGCTTATGAGCGTATGCCTTTTGGTTATCCAATGCAGGTGCCACTTTTCAAAGAGCTATGCAGATAACTTTTAACGATTTGATCGACAAGATTATTCAGATTTATATTGATGAATTAACTATGTACTCTAAAGGACGATCACATGTTTCAAAGTTTCAAAAATTATGGCTGGGTCCTTTCAAGATCGCTTTTGTCCTGGGTGCAAATTCTTACATTCTAAAGGATTTACAAGAGCGATTGTTTTCCTACAACACTAGCGGTTCTCACTTAAAACATTATGTGGAACCAACTTGAAATGTTTAACGTTGTTGGGAATGTTTTTCTATTCTAGTAGTTTTCGTTTATGCTTTTACAATAGTTTTTCATTTCTTCTTTTATGTTAGTATTTTCGATTCTGTCATTTCGATTCTTCTTACATTTTAGTAGTTTTCATTTTTCCTTTATAGTAATTTTCATTTCTTCTTTTTCAATTCTGTCTTTCGTTTCCGCTCACTCCATTTTTGTTGTTTTCATTTCTGTTATGAAATTTCTTTCTTTTGATTCCAATTTTTGTCAAAAATAAAGTGTTGGATTAGCTTTTCCACAACGACACTCCTGCTAAGTATTGTTACTCAATAACAATCAAGATTACACGACTATCATGATGTTCTCCCAGAAGGCACCATTGGATTTTTTTTCTTCTTTCATTGTTGTTTTATGAGATAATTGGTTACATCCCACTTCTTCTTTCCATTTCTTCATCCATTCGAGATTCGAAAGAGCAAGTTCAATTTTGTTTTTCTCCTTGAAGTCAAGAGAAAATTTTAGTTGAATGATTATGCTTACAAGGGTAAACCCCCTCATACTTAACACTTTTCATGAGTTATTCCCAAATTCTCGGTCATCTTTCCATTAAATGCGCTCACTTCCCCCTGTTGTAAAATCATTCTAATTTGTATCTTCTTGATATAATGTTACTTGGTCCATGAAACCGGAGATTCTGAGTTCTTAATATGTTGGAAACATATTTCCCTGTGGATTCGCCAGTTTGTTGATGATTAAACTCACAACGAGGAATTTCTCTCACAAAGTATTGCTAAAGACCTATTATTTAAACTATGCTAATAATATAATACTAATAGGTGGGACCCCTTGTAGACTGGAGGCTCAAAGATAGACATATCACACATTTTTCTACTATTGTTTCAACACTTCTTACATAGTTCTACATGGTTGACAATGCAGTCTTGGTTTCTTTTTGACATAGTAACAAGTGGATGATGCATTTTATGGGATGTTCTGCAATTCAAGGCATTATTTTTTATGTTATGATGGGAATGTATTTACAGTCACTATGATTTAATCATGTCATAAATCACCATGATCTACTACCTGGCCACATATATACAAGAAATATCTTAGTAATAGCATAACCAAAACAAAGAAGAAAACCATGAAAAAATACTAAAGGGAAAGGATCTATGTTTTAGCTATGATAAAGGGTTATATGCAAATGGAAAAGTAAAAGATGTTAGTGTTAGTCATAACTATTATATGGTTGGTTAGTGGCTATGCAATTTTCATTTAAGTTTTTTTGGGTGCATATAACATTGCAATACATATGATATGGAATAAAACTTGGCAAAAGTTAACGTATGAATACTTGGGTGGCGCATTGGGCAAGGAATATCGTCGCAGATTTCGATGGTTTGGGAATTGAATACATGGTTTAATGAATGGTGAAGTTTTAGCTGTCTTGTACTTCAAATTGAATAGGATAGGAGATGGAAGCGATGTGCAATAAATGCACGTCACTCCATACTCCCCCCATTAACTGTCATCCTAGTATTGTTCCTTGTTTCATTTCGGTCTATTGGTGGTTAAGCTCCACATTTCAGGCTTGGGAAGAAGAATTCTCAACCAACTCGCCCTTTTAAGCTCTTTGTTACATGTATGTTTCATTTTCACTCCATCCATGAATTATGCTCTATGTATGAAAAAAAAATGGCTCAATAATGCTTAGGTTGTGTGTTCCTGATAATTTCGACTGTGTAAATGTGTATTTTTTCTTTCTAAGATGAATGTGTAATTGTTCGGATTGCAAGAAAAAGATTTGGTTTTTGGTTGGGTTTTGCATTCACTGGTTTCTCTGTCGTTAAAATCATGGTGGGTATCTATGGATATTAAGTGAATGTGGAATTATTTCTCTATATTAATGGTGGAAGGTTTTGCTCTATTCATTATTTCCAGTTGTTCCCTTACAGTCATGAGTGTAACCCTATCGAGTCACATTCATATTTGCATTCAGTTGCTATGTATTTTCTTCATACCAGATTTATGGTCGTGGCCTGTGGGCTCATTCTCATTGTCTTGGCACCAAAGTATCTCAAGATTCGGTCTTAAGGTGGCCATAACGTTGATATATACTATAACGTGGGGTGATATAAGTTATGCCTTAGTTTTATGCGTCCTTGCTGGTATTTTTATCAAATGGTTTGGATCTTAATAAAATATACATAGGTTATATATTTGTGTGTTCTTTGTAACTTTCATTGTTCAGTTAACATTCGCCTCTCCTCTATAGGCATAAAACGCACTATGTGCACTGGATATTTCTACCCTATCTGTCGTTGTATTCCTCTGTGGTTAAATATTGTTCCATTTCCCAGACGAGGAGTTATAAGGAGACCCTGTTGGCACAGGGTCAGACCTAGGGTTCAACTCTAACAGCGCACCAAAAATCCCTAACTACTTCCCCTTTTGGCAAATCCTGCAAAGCAGATGCAGTCTCACCCGAAGTAGCAATAGGGGTTTGCAAGACACGGGTGTCTACAAATAGAGGAAATGGAAAGTGATTCCAAAGACAAGGCAAACACAATCTAGATATTCTTTACCATTTTTAAGCTGGCTTCACGAATTTATATCTCTGCTCTAACACAACAATGTAGTAACAATATAATAAATAACAATTAACACAACATCAACCACAAATACAATAAGATATATGTGGTTCACCCTCTCCCTAGGGATACGTCCACAGAGATATGTTTCTTGATTTATTAGATGAAAACATACAGTTCTATCTATGCACTTAGTTGCAGATAGTCTCTCTTTCTTTCCTTCTCTTCCCTCCCTGTGCACCCAGCTGTAGGGTTGATCTTCACACCCAACTGAAGATCCAAAATACAAACTCAATATAGTTCTCAACAGCAACAATAATCAACCATTAACATCAACCAGTAAAATGAGATAGAACCAACACTCCTAGGTCTTCTAGACCTTTATTTATACATTACATGACTCTCAGACAACCGTAGACCAAAGACTAGGTGTCAAAACCCTAGATCCAAAACCCTAGGTGCCAAAACCCTAGGTCCACTTGACCCACATTTTTGGGGCTTCGTCAGCCTGTCCTTCCTCCTTTTTCATGAGGTGCTCCAAGGTATCCGTTGGTGTCTTCTTCTTCTTGTTGATTTTTCCACGATCTGTCTTCTTTGATTCTTTATATTCCTTGATCTTCTCTTCCAACGAATAGTTTTTCCTTTACTTCGCTCCTTATTTTCTGCTTCTTTAACCACTTCGACCCTTCCTCATTTTATGTTCTTTTCACGCAGTTATTACTTCTCCTTTCTTCCTTAGTATTCTCTTTCTTACATAACCAAGGGCCAATAGGCCCCCAACACTCACATGTGACTCATCCTGAGTCACTATAAGATTGATCCTTTTGTATCACTTCGATTGTAGACTGCACAGAGCATCCTGCGATTTCTACTTTGTCCCTCTCTGTCTTATGCAGTCTGTATTTTATGTGTCTGGTACCTAGTTTCAACTGCACCTGGTACCTAAACCCTTCTTCCTTTTCTTTTACTGAGAGGTGCGAGGAAGATGGTTGTCACGATACAACTTCAACCGACTTATGTTTACTAAATCATCTTTCCATTCTCCCTTAAGAGTTTTCAACTGTGCAACTTCTCCTTATGTGACATAGGCAACCTCAAATGGTCCAAGCCAATGTGTCTTGAACTTCCCTGGATGCTTCATGAACTTGCTGTCATATAACAGGACCAAATATCCTTGCTTAAATTATTTCCTTTTGATATGTATGTCATGGTAATCCTTTTCTCGTTCTTTTTGTACCTGTTGATGAAGTCCTGCAATGAACCTGCCTTCTTCTAGTTCCAAAAACTACGCGAGCCTGTCTTGAACAACGCTTGTGTAATCCATACCTGTAAATGTTGCAATTTGTAAACTAGGAACCAAATATTTCATAGGTACCACTGCTTCCAAGCCATATACTAACTTAAAGGGAGTATGCATTGTCAGTGTTTTGCAAGTAGTTCGATAAGCCCATAATATTGTTGGAATTATTAAATCCCAATCATCTCTATTCACACTACAAATCTTAGTCAGTGATGTCTCCAAGATCTTATTAAAAGCTTCGACTGTACCATTCGCCTGTGGGTGGTATGGGGTGCTCTTCTGATGGTGAACTTCAAATTCTTGAGTCAAGGCTTTAATAGTTTTGTTGATGAAGTGTGTTCCTTGATCACTTATGAGGATCTTCAGGCATCCAAATCGGGTTATAATATCCTCAAAGATGAACTGCCCAGCTGTGGCTACACTACAGTCCTTAACTGCTCTTTGTTCTGCCCATCTGGTCAAATACTCTGTGGCAATGATAATGTATCTAGCTCTTGTGAACTTTCCTGGTGGGTTAATAGGTCCCACAAAGTCAATGGCCCATTTCTTGAATACTTGGAATGTTAATTGTGGTGTTAAAGGCACATTTTCCCTTCTGGAAGGCTTCCCTATTCTTTGACATACATCGCAAGCTCTGTAGTATTCCTTAGCATCCTTATGTAAAGTAGGCCACCAGTGGTCAGCTCTGAGAACCTTCTGCGATCTTGCTTTCCCTGCATAGTGTCCTCCTGTGATGCCTTCATGTGCTTCTACAAGAATCAATGGTCTTTTTGCATCCATAATGCATCTCCTCAGGATCGCATCTGGTCGCATCTTATATAACTGTCCAACTATTAGTTGAAAGACAACATCACAAACTACCAACTATTTCTTCTGAATGACTGTGTACTCATGAGGTGCCATTCATGTGGATATGGACTGAACTATTTCAGTGAAGTGATCATCTACTTTTCTGATGACCAACAACTATGCATATGGTAGTGTATCCTCCAGACTAGTAGGTTCCTCTCCATGTTCTAACCTAGATAAGTGGTCAGGTCCTTTATTCATTCTCCTGGGTTGACCATAATCTCAAATTCATTCTCCTGGAATAGTAGTATCCATATGCATATTCTTCCCCCCAAAACTGGCTTGTTGAATAAGTATTTCAATGCAGAATGATCAGTGAATATAATAAAATGTTTACCCAACAAATAGTGTCTAAATTTATACAGTGCATATACCATAGCTAAGCCTTCTCTCTCAGTTGTAGTATAGTTTCTTTCAGCTGTAGAAATCTTCATGCTAGCAAAGGCTATGGGGTGGTCAATATCGCCTACACCCGGTTGTGCTAAAACTTCTCCTAATGCAATTAACGAAGCATCGACATGAACATTGAACTCCTTACTCCAATATGGTAAAACCAAGATAGGCGCAGTGACCATTTTCTACTTTAGTGTGTCGAAGCTCTACTGGGATTCTTTTGTCCATTGGAGCTTACTATCTTTCTTTAATAGCTTCTACATGGGTGTTGTTATCTGTGCATATCCCTTAGTAAACTTTCTATAGTATCCAATGTGCCCTAATGCAGTGCATGATTGTCTAACCGAAGTAGGGGGAGGTAGATCGACGATGATGTTAATCTTGGAAGGATCCACCAACAACTCCTATTTACACACAATATGTCCTAGCAACACTCCAAAAGGTGAAAAGAAAATACACTTTTTCAGTTTCATGGAAATCTGACATTGTTTGCACTTATCTATCCATCTCTGAATGAATATTGACTGTGAATGAATATTGTCTTCACTTATCTGGTGATAACTTGAAAATCCATTTGTGAATGAATATACCTTCTGTCCTCCTACATTATCTAGCACTTCATTAGTAAAAGGTGTATAAAAGGGGTCATGTAGGCATGCATCATTCAGTTTCCTTAAATCTACACAAATTATGAATTCTCCCGAATTCTTGTCTTGGACCACCATAGGGCTAATCCATTCAGATTCTCCAACAAGTTCTATGATTCCTTCTTCCAACATTATATCTAATTCAATCTTACCTTTCTGCTTGTATTTGGGATTCAGTCTGTAAGGTCTATGCTTGATGGATATTTCATTCGGTCTAAGGGGATCTTCATTTCTCCCATGGGGCCATTAATTCCCTTCATGTATACGAACTTGGTTGGAAACAAGTCTTGATATTCATGTAATAGCTCTGTGATCTTGCTAATAGTAGCATCATCCCAATAGTCTCCCACATTTTCTAACTTAGGTGTTTTCTTTGTTCCAATGTGTACCTTCTTAATTTTAATGGGTTGTCCAACAAAGGGTAATTCAATTCTTGGTCCTTCTATGTCTCTTTGTCCCTCAGTTTCTAAGATGTTTACATCCCTCGGGTCATCATCCTGATCAACATTAATATTGTAGCACTCTTGTAACTGTTGAAGAGGCGTAATCCATTCATATTTTTCTTGGTCAAAAGGGGGGTTAGGTGCCTCCTCAAAGACCTTTTGTCTTATGATTTGTAATAGCCTGATCTACTGTAGGGTACTGAATTTCAAATAAGAAGGTATCTATAAAGTTTTGAGTCATACTATGCCAATCTGTAGTGACGAAGTGCAACTCTTATTGAAGATACCAGTTGATAGGTGTAGTGTCCAATGTGTTAATGAACTTAGCCATTGTTCTTGAGGAATGCTTCTCCACGCTTCCTCACAGCTTCACACATGGTCCTTAGGAAAAATCTAACCTGTGTAATGAGCTTCGCATCCCTCAGCTTGGTCTGAGAAGCAAACTATCAGTAAAGTGAGACATTGAACCCATTCTGCGATGTTCCTCTTTTGTGTTCCCCACCATCTAGCTGGTGTATCTTTCAAGGCTTCATCCAGTGCAAACATCCTCTGTTGCACTAGTACAATTTTTTCAAATTCAATTAGAAATGTCTCTAAATGATTCATACCATCAAATGTAAAAAGATTACTTACTTCTGTGCCAATCCAATGAACTTCTCTGTTCAATCTGACACATCTCCGCGTAGAGACTTCATACATTCTATTCTTCTAGTTTTCCAATGCTTCCTCTGAATCCGATGAACATGCACTTTCACTTCAACAACTTAGATTTCCATCTGCTGTAGGATTAATGTAATCATGTTGTCTTGTTATCAATTTTTAAATGTTTTCTAGCTCGTAGGCACGGTCTTCTTCCCTGATAGGTTACGTGTATCTGCGACCTTCATCTGGGTCCAGAGGTGCAATGAACTTAAGCCCATTACCTTCAAATGTCATTCTTCTCTTCTTTAGGTCAACAACAGTTGAATTGTTGAAAGCCCAATCAATTCCTAACAACGCAGGATAAGGACAACTATCATCAACAATATCAATTACTTCGAAGTCTGCAAACGTCCTTACACCGTTGATGTCTATAGGGACACGCTCCAGTATTCCAAAGGGGCTCACTGCATGTTGATTAGTCATCTTGATATTGATAGGGGAGTAAATCAATCTAGATTTTCCCATTAGTTCCCAAGTCTACTTTGTCATAACATTTAATTCTGATCCCAAGTCAAGGACCACATAGTCCATGTCGTAGTCTCCAATCTTAGCACTAAGGTGTAATTCCTTGTTTGTCCTTCTTTTCCTTGATACTTGATTCACATGTCTACTTAGCATAGGGTCTATTCTTCCAATTTCGTATTGTCTTACTAGGTGTTTTAATTCTTGTACAACTTTTTCATCTTTAATCAAATTGATACAAGTGTTTAAGAAGTCCATGAGCTTTCTTGCCTCTTTCCCTTTGTTGGATAACTGAGAGGGGGGGGTGAATCAGTTGTTACCGTGCTTAAACAATTATGCTTATTTTAAACTCTTTGCAGAGCAGTTAATGACAATCACAATAATGCAAGGAGGTAAGCAATAGAACATTCGACATCAGTCACACATATGAAATATACAGAGATAGATATTTCCTAAGGAAACCCATAAAGGGTAAAAACCTCTTCTGCTTGGTATGATAAGTAATCTTTACATTCTGTACATTATCATACATATGAGCTCCAACTCATTGTGAGGCTACAACGTCTATTTTGAAAGCTGCAACTTGCTGAGAGCACCAACTCTCTGTTTTCTCTAGCACCTACTAGAAGGAAGCACCAACTCCTTGGTTTCTCTAGCACCCACTAGAAGGAAGCACCAACTCCCTGGTTTCTCTAGCACCCACTAGAAGGAAGCACCAACTCCCTGGATTCTATAGCATCCACTAGAAGGAAGCAACAACTCCCTAAGTGTTCCAGCACCAACTAGATGGAAGCACCAACTTCCAGTCACATAGGCACCAACCTGTAAAACAGAGAACAACAGTTCTCCCTTGCACCACCCTGGCTTTTTTGGTTGCAACTAGATGGAAGCTACAACTCCCTGTGATCAAGCACCCACTTGAAACTCTGAGGACAAAAGTCCTCCCTAGCACCTCCCTACCACCCTGAGATATAAAGATTGCTATCTGTAAATTTATCACAGTGATACAATATTTATCAATGGCTTACCGATCTCATCATTGTTCTACTACACTACTCTGCTCTACCTGCATTAGTGTCTTCCTGCACACTTTCCTTACACTTTATGTTCTTCTGCCTTTTATGCTCTGTGTGCCATGTCCCTTCTATGCACCATTCCTCTTCTGTGCATTTCAGCTGCTGCACTCTCCTTCTACACACATGAATCACTCTCAACAACACCCAATCTCTTCTCTGTTCTAGGTTTGTATCCTCTGTGTGCTTCTTCTGCATCCTCTATTCACAATGCTTCTACATGCTCTCCCCATGTTGAGTGTTATGCCTGATCATCATTGCAACTCTTCAACTTCTCTAGCTGTTAAACCCATGCGTCCATCATCACTATATGTTATTCCAAGATTCCTTAGATTCTTCATCTTCTCTGTCACAATCGCGCTCATTCCCTCTGTTGCAGTTCCAGGCTCCAACGGTCTTACATATGTCAATAGCCTCTATGAATAGTTTTCATGCCATTGGAAGATTCCTCGAGACCCTTCATCTTCTCTGGCGATCACCCTGAAGTCTCTTCCAGTCCTCTGGAAGAAACCATCAGTCCTTTCTAGCAGTTACACTGTGAACCTCCAAGAAAACACATTAGCAACTGAATCGCCAACCATCCAAGAGTCATGATTCAGTTTTGCTAGTTGAATCGTAACTGATCAATTAACTATGAAGAGAAAGAGTAGCCCTTTGATCATATTTCCATGTATCCAACACCGTTGGATTATAAGCACAGGGTCTCGCGTTGATTTCGGCATTTCGCATTTCAGCATTCCTGTGGTGAAGAGTCTCAACTCTTCATGTTACAATCATTGAAAAGAAGATTAGCTTGGTGCTAGATTCTCCCTCTCACATGACCACTGACGGTGACCACAACCACACCAAAAGGTGTTTTTCGCAATTTTTCATTTCAACATTTTACGATTTTGCATGTCCCGAATTCCTGTTGCGAGGCATCTTGACTCTCCAAGTCACGATCCCTGAAATGGAGCCAGATCAATGGTCCACAAGACTTCATAATCTGATCCCTTATTTTCTTAATTGAACAACTGACAGGATTTCAACGTTTTTCCCTTCGAGTCATCATGACTCCAACATTATAAAATTCATGATCACAAAATCTCCGAAGTGATCGGACGGTTCACATAACCCACTGAGATGGACGGTTGACGGGATTTTGGAGTTTTTGCTTTCGGGTTTTCGAGACTCACAATAGTCCCTTTTAGCATTTCGGAGTTCGAGACTTCATGATGGTGGAGTTTTTGCTTGCTATGTAAAACCCTGAAATAGAAAGTTTCGATGTGACGTAAACCTGTTGACGTCACATGTGGATTGACATGTGTCGAATAACTGCCACGTGTCACTCTGATTCGTGACTTACATGTGCCTGAAATGTTGAATCAGCTTGATACTTGTCATTGCGTGATTGTGCCACGTTTCCTTAGCTGACATGGTTTGCTGACATGGTTTGTTGATGTGCCTATTTCGGGATTTCGGGGTTCTCTACTTCAAAGGTTAAAGTTCCTTTGATATTTGATTTCCCGATTTGCGAAACTCCGCAATGGTGTCTTTGTTGATGTGTCTGTTTCATGATTTCGGCGTTTCACATTTCGCAACTTCGGGACTTCTGTGATGAAGAGTCTCGACTCTTGACTCCTCCAACTCCCGGTATCCGAAACTTCGAAACCTTATGGTTTCGCATTTCGCAATTTCATCATTCTTCTCGTGAGTTTCCTTGACACCTCCAACTCCCGGTATCCGAAACTCTGAAATGGAGATTAAGTCGTGGTTTCGCATTTCATGATTTTCTACCGTGAGTTGCTTCCTTGAATCCTAGAGTTTACGCTTCTGAATGGGATCCAACAATCACTTGTTGAACTTGCCATTGCCATGCCATTATCCCTGCACTGCTAGTCGTGATCTTTTCCATCAATGACAAACACGCATACTTTGCACTATCTCTTTTGATCTTATCGAGCTTGCTCTGCTGCATCTTCCCAAAATACTTCTGGTGCCCTCCTGGCACATTCTTCTTGTACTTAAGCCATCATCATTCTTGTACTTGCCATCAATGACAAGAATACGCTGCCTGTAAAACTTGCCAACAATCTCCCCCTTTGGCATTGATGGCAACAAAGGCACCCAGACTCTTTTCTCCCCCTTTGACATCAATGTCAAAGAACACATTTTCCCCCTGAGTTGTTGCAGTATTTTTAGGAGGTATCAAATATTAAACCAACACAAACTCCCCCTGACAAGATGGACTCTCTTATTTGAGGCCTGCATAATATTTGTATCTAAACCAGAGTCTTATCCTTCTGATTCCTGGACCTTCTCATCTTCAGCTTCTGCTGTATCCTCTATAGAATACTCAAAATTTCTCACCTCTTTTACTAGGACTCCTTCATCAACCTTTTCTTGTCATAACTGAATGACTCCCCCTGTCACTGTTCTCTCTCTTCTTCTGACTTCTTTCCCCCTTTGTTCCTAAAAGGTTATCTTTCCCTGACAAGGTCTTTCCTCTTGTTATCTCTACAGGATGTCATGTATATCATTTTGTAAAACAAAATGTTGTTGTTGAGGATGTTGTTGTCCTACTGAAACACTACGTAATTGTAGCTTGTACTTTTCAAACAACCCTTGGATCTACCCATTGATTCTCATCAATTTTTATTACTGCAAATTCACTTTTCTTCCATGATTCTTACAACCCAAGTCTTTTATGACCATATACATCACAAGAGAAAAACACTACAAACATTCTCACATCTGCTTTTCCTTTTTACAAATGGAGGACCTGAATCAGGTTTTTTTAGTAGCATTGACTTCTACCTTGTTGAGTCCAATACCGGATTTGTCATTTGGTGATCTATGACTATCCAAGATTTTATCCAGGGTCATGGAACTGTTCAAGAACTTGATTTGGGTGTTTGACTTCTCAACCTTCAAAAATTTTGCTTCTAGCTTATGACATGATTCTTCTCCTACTTCTTCCATGGGATAAATACTAACTGGACATTCTTTTATTGTATCTGAATATTCTTCTTTACTTGCAGGGGAGGATTCAACATCAACATTGTTGTTTGTCCTTATGCTTTTAGCCACCACTTGTCCTGAGTTTACAGACTTTATCTTACAGTCTTTGGAAAGGACCACCTCTTTACATCCTTTGTCACACATTTTACTTACATTGAGAAAATTATGTTTCATTCCATCTATAGGAAGATCATTTTGAGAATCTCCTTTTCCATTACTTAAACTCACCATCCCTTTATCCTTGTTTATACCTGGTTCATCATTTTCAAGGATCACATTTCCTTTTTTGATTTTTCTTATAAGCAGAAGCCTATCCTTTTCTCCAGTCATGTGCTTGGAACATCTACTATCCATATTCCAGGGGTTCTTTTGTCTTTGAGCCGACAACACTAATCCAAACTTATCACTTTCTTTCTTCTTCCAAACCTTGAAATTTTCAGCAGAGGAATTCAAATCTGATTTATAGTTCTTTAAGCGACCATCAACAACTTTATGTCCATAGTTATGACATATGTAGCATTCTGGTTCGTTGATTAAAGAGTCAAAACGATTGTTATGCTTAACCTGTGTCCTTTTCCCAGACATCAAGTGATTTGCAATCCATGGAGGTTTTTTACTTGGGTGTCTCATTCATTGTTTTGGTAGATATCTATACCTTGAATGTCTTGCTTTCTCACATCTAAATTTTAAAGAACAGTTTACAACTTTGTGACCAAAGTTAGAACAGAAAAAACAATATCCATAGAAAAATCCTTGGTACCTGGAAAATGGTTGTCTTCTTTGAGCAGGT
>SNQJ01S0032069.1:24157-72049 GCA_010110895.2 Picea sitchensis
CTAGCACCCACTAGAAGGAAGCACCAACTCCCTGGATTCTCTAGTACCCACTAGAAGGAAGCAACAACTCCCTAAGTGTTCCAATGCCAACTAGATGGAAGCACCAACTTCCAGTCACACAGGCACCAACCTGTAAAACAGAGAACAACAGCTCTCCCTTGCACCACCCTGCCACCCTGGTTTTTCTGGCTGCAACCAGGTGGAAGATACAACTCCCTGTGATCAAGCACCCACTTGAACCTCTGAGGACAACATTCCTCCCTAGCACCTCCGTACCACCCTGAGATATAAAGATTGCTATTTGTAAATTTATCACAGTCATACAATATTTATCAATGGATTATCGATCTCATCACTGTTCTGCTACACTGCTCTGCTCTACCTGCATCAGTGTCTTCTTGCACACTTTCCTTATGCTTTATGTTCTTCTACCTTTTATGCTCTGTGCGCCATGCCCCTTCTATGCACCATTCTTCTTCTGTGCATTTCAGCTGCTGCACTCTCCTTCTACACACATGAATCACTCTCAATAACACCTAATCTCTTCTTTGTTTTGCATTTTTATCCTCTGTGTGCTTCTTCTGCATCCTCTATTCACAATGCTTCTACATGCTCTCCCCATGTCGAGTGATCTTCCTGATCATCATTGCAACTCTTCAGCTTGTCTGGCTGTTAAACCCATGCGTCCATCATCATTGGATGTTATGCCGAGATTCCTTAGCCTCTCCAACAGTCGAGACTCTTCGTCTTCTTTGTCACAGTCGAGCTTATTCCCTCTGTTGCAGTTCCAGGCTCCAATGGTCTTACATCTGTCAATATCCGCTATGAACAATCTTCATGCCACTGGAAGATGCCTTGAGACCCTTCATCTTCTCTGGCGATCACCCTGAAGTCTCTTCCACTCCTCTGGCAGAAACCATCAGTCCTTTCTAGCAGTTACACTGTGAACCTCCAAGAAAAATCATCAACAACTGAATCGCCAACCGTCCAAGAGTCATGATTCAGTTCTGCTAACTGAATCGTAACTTATTAGTTAACTGTGAAGAGCAACAGTAGCCCTTCGATGAAATTTCCAAGTATCCAACACCGTTGGATTACAAGCACAAGGTCTCGCGTTGATTTCATCATTTCGCATTTCAGCATTTCGGCATTTCGGCATTCCTGTGATGAAGAGTCTCGACTCTTCATGTTACGATTGCTGAAAATGAGCTTAGCTTGGTGCTAGCTTCTCCCTCTCACATGACAACTGGCAGTGACCACAGCCTACACCAAAAGGTGTTTTTCCCAATTTCGCATTTCGTCATTTCGTGATTTTGCATGTCGCAAATTCCTGTTGCGAGGCATCTCGACTCTCCAAGTCACGATCCCCGAAATGGAGCTAGATCAACGGTCCACAAGACTTCATAATCTGATCCCTTCTTTTCTTAATCGAACGACTGACGGGATTTCAACGTTTTTCCCTTCAAGTCATCATGACTCCAACATTATAAAATTAATGATCACAAAATCTCCAAAGTGATCGGATGGTTCACATAACTCACTGAGATGGACGGTTGATGGGATTTCAAAGTTTTTCCTTTCGGGTTTTTGAGACTCACAATAGTCCCTTTTGGCATTTTGGAGTTTGAGACTTCATGATGGTGGAGTTTTTGATTGCTATGTAAAACCCCGAAATAGAAAGTTTCGATGTGACGTAAACCTACTGACGTCACACATGGATTGACAAGTGCCAAATATCTACCACGTGTCACTCTAATTCGTGACTTACATGTGCCTGAAATGTTGAATCAGCTTGACACTTGTCATTGCCTGATTGTGCCACATGTCCTTTGCTGTCGTGGTTTTCTCACATGGTTTGTTGATGTGTCTATTTCAAGATTTCAGGGTTCACTACTTCAAAGGTTAAAGCTCCTTTGATATTTGATTTCCTGGTGTGAGAAACTCCGAAATGGAGTCTTTGTTGATGTGCCTGTTTTGGGATTTCGGTGTTTTTCATTTCACAACTTCGGGACTCCTGTGATGAAGAGTCTCGACTCTTGACTCCTCCAACTCCTGGTATCTAAAGCTTTGAAACATCGTGGTTTCAAATTTCATGATTTTATCATTCTTGTCGTGAGTTTCCTTGACACCTCCAACTCCCGGTATCTGAAACTCCGAAATGGAGATTAAGTTGTGGTTTTGCATTTTGTGATTTTCTGTCATGATTTGCTTCCTTGACTCCTAGAGTTTACACTTCTGAATGGGATCCAACGATCACTTTTTGAACTTTCCATTGCCATGCCATTATCCCTACGTTGTTGGTCGTGATCTTTTCCATCAATGACAAACATGTATACTCTGCACTATCTCTTCTGATCTTATCGAGCTTGCTCTACTGTGTCTTCCCAAAATACTTATGGTGCCCACCTGGCACATTCTTCCTGTACTTAAGCCATCGTCGTTGTTGTACTTTCCATCAATGACAAGAATATGCTACCTGTAAAACTTGCCAACACCCTTTTCTAGCTAATACAGACTGATAAAATGTTGGTGGAATTTCACATTCCCTGACTTCTGGTTGTGCCTTAGAAGAATAATCTTATTCTCCTACAAATTATTTCCTTTCTTATTCAAAGGTACGCCTCTCTCTCCTTGGATCAAACAATTGTTCCTTCTCTGCAACTCTTTTGATCCCTGATCCTTCTGCAGTCTTTCCTAGAGTTACCCTATCTTCTCCTGTAACAAGGCCTCCTCTAGTAATCACAACAACTCTGGGGTCTGCACTGCAAGGTTCTGCTGATATCAATTGGACTTATTGGTTTCCTCTTCGTCTCTCCTAAAGTTTGGCTAACAATACTAGACACTCTTTGATAACATGATCAAATGATTTACAATAGTTGCAAGTAGTACAAGGGTTCCAACAATCCCTTGCCAAATGTCCTGGTTATGTGCAGTTATAGCAAATGATCTGACCTCTACCTCGACCCATACCTCCTCCTCATCCTCTTCCTCTGAATCCACCATGAGGGTTGAAGTTTCCTCTTCCTGGGGAGTTGAACTATGCATTATTTCCTTCTTTCTATGTTTCTCCTTGAATCCTATATGTATCCCTTGATCTTTCATGCATGAAATCATAAGCCCTACAATCCTTCTCATCGTGCCCCACAGATTTGTAGAATGTACAATAAATATTGGTAGGTGTCTAGACATATTTTTGCATATAATAACATTCACCAGGGTGATGTTTAGTTCTACATACCTTGCACGAGGGTAGAGTAGCTTACTTCAATGCTAGGCACTCCCAAAGCCAAGTATTCATGAAATAAGGGACAATGCTCTTTGTCATGGCCTTTTGATTTACATCTGATACATCAAATATCTTATCTTTTCTCTTTTCCTTTTTCTTTCTTCATATCCTCCACCTGTAAAGATAAAATAGTCAATTGATTCAAGATCTAACTCATACCTGGATTGGATTCTCCTACATGGTTTTCTTCTAGTTTCATGGCGATCTCTGATGCTTCAGCCTGTGAAGCAACCTTCTGTTGCATCATAGGAACTCTGATGTGTGCAGGAGAGAAACGATGAACCATTCTTTATTCTGTTCATCGAGGATCTGAAAACTCAAATGACCTGTCAGAGTCTTAAACCTCTGATCAAACTCCCAAACAGGTTCAATTACCCCATGCTTTATTTCTTTCAACTCTATTATGCATTGTGACTCTGACTTAGGTTTCTTGAATTTTGCACTCAGTGCAGTCTTAATGTCATTCAACAGTTTAGGCTGTCCAAGCCCCGAAGAAAAATTTATATACCATTTCAGAGCACGATCCATTAAGGTAGTACTAAAATGAGTTCTCTTAACAACTTAGTTAGTGACTTGCTTAATGCTCCATTCAACTTCGCATAGGAACCCATGCTAGTCAAGATCTTTAGATCCATCTCCTCTAAAGATAGGTAACCTCATTTCATCTACCATAGATCTTCCTTGGTTTCTTGACTAAGTATGTGCTAAACTACCTGTAATAGTACTCTGTTTGATCTAACTACTCTGGTTACTCTGGTTACTTAATGTTTCTAAAACAACAGGAGGAGTAATAGTACTTACTTCAACAGTAGGTGCAGTGCCTGAAGTTTTTGGTTCTTCTCGGTGAAGTTCTTCAGATCCCACTTCCTTTGTTCCTGCGGACTCTGAATACTCTTCGTTTGTTAGTTCGGTTTCTTCCCCACTATATAATCCCTCGTCTCCGTAATTTTTATTAAATAGGTTTGCTTAAGGATTATCTTTTGAATAAAATTTATCAAGTTTTTGAAGATTCAAACATCGTTGTTTCAGTCCATGTAATCCTCTTTTCTATGTTATTTCCATATTATTAAATTTCCTCTTAAGTGTGTCTATTATCATGAATGTGATGATTTAGTACGACTACTACCATCATTTACTAAAAAAGTATCTTTAAAGGTCACATATTTCTTCAATGTATTGTAAGTATTAAAGAAGACTTGAGCTTGAATGTTATTATTCCTTTTTGAATAGAAACAAAACATTTTTTTCTATTCAAATTTTCCTCTGGTTTAGATACAAATTTAATGATCATTTCTTTGATCTGAAAGTTAAATAGTATTTATCATAGATACACTATTTCACTACTCAATTTTGTTTTTTCTTATTTCCTCTTCCATCATCTTGACAAATTTAAAGGTGACTAAAGCAAAGAAACTTTGTCTTCTAATGTTTATCTATCATATATTCTAAGACTAGTAAAATAGGCTCAAACAAAGCAAAAAAAATCTATGTTCTAATACATACTAACCAAAAACAAATCAATTAATTAAATGGATTCCTTGGCATATTTTCATAGCCAGAAACATCTCAAGGGTTACAACAGTACCAATTGTTGTCATCCAAGGATATCCAAAAATAACATCCACATCAATCATATCAATGGAAAAAAATCATAATGAAACACATATTTTTCCATGGTTATATTCAAATATTTAATAACTTGAACATTTTCACCTTCAACTGTGTACTTTGAATATTATTTTCTCGAATTTTCAATCTATTAACCAATTGAGCATTGATCAAATTTCGTTGACAACTAGGGTTAATCAAAATAATGACATTTTCTTTATGAATACAACCATGAACCTATAATATAGAGTTGGAACATGAAAATAAACCCTTGGTGTTCTATTTATCCCCTTTTCCAACATGAGACCACCTATCTAAAATTTATTTTTCTATTTCTTCATCATAAATTCCCATCACCTTGACATGGTCCAATGATTTCCACCCTCTGCTAGCATCTTCGCTAAAATAAAAGAATATTGAATCTTTCCACTTCTCTTTCCATTCTAACTTGTAGGCCTTTAGGAATTATTCAATACCAAGGCCACCATAGTATCCTTTAAAAAACATATTTCTTGGAAGAAATATTCAACAAAACTAGGGTTTATAAAATAACTTACTAAGCAATTTGCATAGATTTTTCTGGAAAAACCCTACAAATTTTGCCGAATTTAAAATGTTGATAACTTCACTTTCTGGAATCCGTTTTAGCTGATGTTTTCTTTTAAATTTAGTATTTTTCCGAGAGGAATTCAAACGCACAATTTTTTTCTACAAATTATAGGCACAAAGTTTCAAATTGTCTTTTGAACTGCACCACCCCCTTTCTCCCCTAGAAAAATGTGCAAAAAGAACCAAAATTTCCTTCCTTTATTTGGTCGAGAAGAGTTCTTTTATACCAATTGTTAAGTACCTGAATAAATGTGCAAATATAACTTCATAAATAACCCTTAATCTCAACAAGAATAAACCAAACGATTCACCAAAATATTGAACACAAGAAATAGTCAAAACCCTTGAGGTAGGGTAACACCATATATTAATCCTTATGGAAGGATAAAAATCCTCAAGAAATCCTTGCTTGTTACAATAATAATATTATTCAGTATTCTCCAGCACATTTCTTAAATTTATTTATATAACTCTCTCTATATCCTAGGAACATTCTAGAGAAGGAATATTCTAGTAGGTGGAACCTTCTAGTAAACCTTCTCACATTTATTGTGTTCACACTATTACATGTGACTTATTTACTAAAATTGGCCTCCATACATAATAATACATAACCACATTCCCATTGGGTACCTCTCTAGGTACCCCATACTACCTCTTGTTCACTTTACTCTTCAAGGGGGAAACCTCCTTATGAGCTACTGCTCCAATACAATACGTCTTATTGACTTCCATTACATTGCATGAACCCCTTTATATAGTGATACCAACCACCTAATAAAATTCTAGAGGATGAACCTTATAGAAGATAAACCTTATAATAAGTATTCTTACATTTATTATGCTCACACTAATATATCTAACTACCATAGTGGGCCTTATTTAATAATATAGTGGACCTAGTCCACCTTACATTGAATTCCCTCCACTATTATCACTATGGGCCCTTTACTCCCCCCTACTAACTCTCTATCTACACTACACCCCATGTCTTTGACATCAATGAAAACACTATTTCCAACAGAATTTTGACCTTCCAAGTCGAATTTTAACTCTAGAACTCTATAGATTAATGCCCCGGATCATCTCTTCAACAACTCTAAGGCATTTAAAACTTGAATTTTCTCAAGGGTTTGGGTATTTCTCTCCAATTTTCTCTATTTTCCCTCAAATTTGTTATAGATCAAAATATGTACATGTGAGTTTTCTAAAATTCGAACTGATCCTGGCCCATACATGTTTGGTGTTTGAACTAGAATCTATGATACCATAATGTAACATACGTCAACCCGATTGAGGAACATTACGAGAAGAATATACATTTAAATTAAGATTTTCTGCTAAATAACTTCTTGTAACTTATCGACTATAGATCACACACATATTTGACCATTTCTGATACCATACTTTTAAATGCATCTATAACAATATGAAAACCATGGTGGAAACATTTCAAGTAAAACATTGAACACGCAATCTTCATATAAAACATTTACACAAATGTTAAGAACATAATATCAAAAGAGCATAAAAACCTCAGAATAAGCATTCAATGCCTTAACAAAGAGAGAAATTCAGATAATAATCCTCTTTGAGGGGGAAACCTCCTTATACATCATATGAATTCATAATTATAAGATGATTACAAATGAAAAGGTCTCCTTTGTATATATAGGAGACTATGAGGTACACCTACAACTAATGGACCCAAGCCGACATAAATAAAATAACAATACTAATGCAATATGCCCCAATTAAGGGGTAATGTGGCACAAAGTAGGGCTTAACATGCCCCTCCCCTTTAGACAAGTGTTGTACTAAACACTTGAATAGTTATATATGATTCTATATAAAATACTCATCTTCCCACGTGGAATCTTCAATAGGTAGTTTCTTCCACTTAATGAGATACTCTGAAATTTATCTATTTCGTAGCTTGAGAATTATTGTTTCAGTTATAGCTTCATGATCCAATATGATTTTTCCTTCCTTATCAAGTTCTGGAAATATAGTTTGAACTGGGATATTTTCACCTATAACCTTTTTTAAGCATGAAACATGGAAAACATGTTGTACTCGCAAAGATGAAGGAAGCTCCAATTTGTATGCCATAGTAACAATATTTTGCACCACCTTATAAGGGCCATAGTACTTCGATGATAATTTATTATAATTATTATCTTTCTTAAGGGACATCTATTTGTATGGTTTTATTCTTGAAAATACTCAATCCCCTACTTCAAAAATTCTTTCATTGCGATGTTGATCTTCTTGTTGAGTTTGTCCTTTAAGAGTTGGAGAACTTGTTGATGCTAGATGTGATATTCCATTGCTTGAACCTTAGATTTTTATTTTAGATAAGAAGTGATGGATGGTGGGTGATATCCATAAAGTGCCATAAATGGTGTCATTTTTGTTGCAATATGAAAGAAAGTGTTATACCACCATTCTGTCAAGGGTAACCACTTGAACCATTGTGTTTGTTTATCAGAGACAAAGCAACGAAGGTATACTTACAAACATTTATTCACTATATCAGCTTGTCCATCAGATTGAGTATGATAAGATGAGTTATGAGCCAATTGAGTAACCAAACAAGAAAATAATTATGTCCAAAAATGTTCAGTGAAGATGTGATCTCTATCACTTACAATAATCTTTGGGCTTCCATGTAGCTTTTGAACTATCTCCATGAATGCAATAGCAACTGTATTGGCTTTGAAATGATGAGAGATTTCACAAAAGTGTGCATACTTGGTAAGTCTATCAACAATCACCATAATGACACTCTTTCCTTTAGACTTTGGTAACCTTGTGATGAAATCCATGGAAACCTCCTTCCAACGCTGACTTGGAATGGCTAATGGTTGTAAAAGACCTAGGGTCTTAACTATTTCCACCTTATTTTGTTGGAAAACCAAAAATTCTTCCACAAACCTTTGAACATCAGTTTTAAGGCCATCCCAAAAAAATTCCCTCTTGACCCTATGATAGGTTTTCAAAAATATTAAGTGCCCTTCTACCAGAGAGGTGTGCAATTCCAAAAGTACCTTTTGTTTGAGTTGGTATTTCTTACATAAATATAAATGATCTGTGTACCATAGTGAATCATTTTTCCATGTAAATGTATCAAATGCACTTGAATCCTTCTGCAACCTTTGAATGAGACTCCACACTTCCTCGTCATTCTTCCATTCATACATTGCTTATGTTATCCAACTAGGTTGGATGATAGAGATAGAACAGAGAAATGCTTCAATATATTCATCCTTTGTTGAGAGTGCACTTGCCACAACATTTTTCTTCCCCTTTTTGTAGATGATTTTAAAGTCATAAACCAACATCTTGGTCACCCATTTTTGTTTCTCTTCTGAAGATAGTATTTGTTCCAAGAAGTATTTAAGAATATCATGATCTATTTTGACCTTGAAGTTCCCACCTATTAGGTAAGGCTGCCATTGCTTCAATGCATGTAGTATTGCAATCATTTCCTTCTCATAAATGGGTTTGTGTAAGTATTGGGCTAAATATATGCACTAATTTACCAACATTAAATTATCAACCGGGGCTCATAGGCTTCAAGGTGCAGCCACAATATGTGCAGGATTGGAGCTAGTATAACCTAATCTAAGGCCAACAAGCACACTTCAAAATGAATGACAGCAGAACTAGAAGTAAAATCAAAGTGCAGAAATAAAAGGGAAATTTAAACTATGGAAAAACCAAATTAAAGAAAACTGGCTAAAGGGAAAATCGAACAAATAGGCAATGAAATCTGAATTTAAACTATGCAAATGAGATGCCCCTCAAAGATACACCCAAAAATGTTAGTATGGAATCAATTTTTTTATATATGAAAATGAATGTGCAGGTACGAGATTAATTTTGTTTAGGTACAAGAATGTGTTGGTACGCGATTTATGTACACGACATAGATTTGTTTGTATGGATATTTAAATTAATGCTACGTACGGATAACTTACAACATGCAACAATATATATTTATACTTAAAAAACACACACAATATATTATTAACAAAACATTATGTAACAATTTAACATTATGTAACAACAACATAATTAACTCACAATATAATTAACAATATAATAATAACAATAAAATAACAATTATCAAACTAAACATTATAATTATATATATACAACTCACACAATTATTTATTTAACACAACATAAAATATAAAGAAACAAAACAAAACAAAACAAACACTTCTAACAATATCAAAATGAAACAACATATAACAGTACCAAAACAAAACAACATAAACATATAAAAAGAAATGAAAGAATACTAGAACATAAAAACATATATACCAAAATATAAACAAATATAAATGAAATAATATTAAATGAGAATTAACTAATATGCAACATTAAGTGGCCCAATAGATGGGAGATGGAAGGCGATATAAGATGAGGGCAAAGGTGTAGAATAGTGGATGAAATTAGATGGCTTGCATAGACAAACATGAGAGATACCAGAGTGTTGATGAAATGAGAGAAATCTCAATGAATGCGTGGTAACGAAAGCCAAAGAGGAAAACTGTGTGTAGGGACGAGCATGGGATGATAGATCAAATACAAAGAGGAGATGGTTAGGCATTGTTGGATACCCATAAAATGAAGAAGACAAGGGTGATGGGAGAACACAAAATGCAATTGAAAATAATACACAGAGAATCAAATCACAAATGTACGTAGGAGAAGAAACCATACACAATTAGTGTGAAGAGAAATCCATGGGGAATGTGGGTACATTTGATTTGAAGATAAATCTCCCAAACTCATAAAGAAATTGCAGAATTGAAGTACGGAATTGAGAGTGAACACGAAGATCAAACCAAAATAATGCAAACCAAATAAAATCTATATCTAACAAAAACATGAAAACAACAGAGTGTTACCTAGTCGAGGGGCCCTTCCCAATTGGTCTATGCACCTATTTCACACTTAGACTAAACTAATTGCAGAGGTCGATCATCATTCAATTAGTCTCCAACATAAAACTCTTGCTTAAAGACAAATTTAATCTAGTGAAGTTCAACACTTTATTTTATTCTCCAAAGTCTAACTATGCTCACTACAAGGTGATCAACATCATATAAATACAAGTCGATTATCAACAAAGATCCTCAATCCATGGATCTTTCCATGATTATTAGCTAAAAATGGAGGATATTGTGAAATCTATTCATAACATATGATTATGCCAAACTTACCTTGGGATATCTCATGAGATCACTTATTGAATAAATTTGGTTCCATTTAGTTGGTAGCTCTGTGCTTGGCGCAACTCCACGTGAAGATGAGGACAAAAAATCATAAAAATAGAGATTTCCCTTCCTTCGACAAGATCCATGCATGATGTGGTTAAGGTTTGGATTTTTAATACAAATCCATATGGCTAAAAAAAACATAAGAATTCAATCCTTCCATTGACCAAATTTGGGTGCACATTTTATAAATTTGGGTATTTTGTTCATGGTGATTTCAAATCTGGACACATCCCGAAATTTGTGCAAGTGTCAATTAAGGAACCAAAAATAACTCCTTAACCATTCCTTTGTTTGGAAAATATCTTGCAACATGACCAAATTTCCATGCTGGAAAAACAACCCATGTTCTAGATTCTTCAAATTTGTCTTTGTGTGCATGAAACGCGAGGGAAAAGTTGATTGTCTAGAACTTTTATTAATTTGGCTGAATTATTCCACCTGAGTTGGAGGTCCACATGTGAGACCTGGGTGGATTTTGACACGTGTATGTATGTCGATGTTGTTTCAGAGAAAACCCATGTTTCTTATTTTTTCCTCAAAGCACGTGATTATGCTAAACAATGACAGGTACCAAAATGGCAATGTTGGTGTAGAAATGATGAACTATAGTTATGGTATAAGAACACTGATTGTACTACTACAAGAATCACACTTCACAAAATTTTGTCAGTAAACCATGATATAATCATCATTTAATCGCTAAAAACATAGAAAAGATGATGTATTAACCACATTGGATATAATGATGAATGATGTTGTTTAATTAGGGTTTATGGTGTTTATTAACGACAAAATGTGGGAAAAGGTGAAATAATGAATGTTTTTGTATAGCGGAAAACATGGAAAAAGTGGAGCTCAACAGTAAGTCCATTCCCTTGAGTTGTCGACTTTCAAAAGAAAGGGGCCTTCCTTCTTTCATTAGAACAACACCAATGCCATTTTCCAAGGCATCACATTCCATAATAAAGGGTTTTTGAAGTCTAGTGTGGTCAAGACAAGACATTTTCACATTGCCTCTTTAAGTTGTACAAAACCTTGAGTTTCCTCTGTAGTCCATTAAAATCTATCCTTCTTATTTAATGAAGTTAAATTTGTTTCTATTCTTCCATAGTTACGAACAAACTTTCAGTAGGAACCTGTCAAAACCAAAAATCCTCTAGGATTCTTCAATGTTTTTGGAATTGGCCAATCCATCATGGATTTAATCCTGTTAGGGTATACCTTGAAACCTTCATGATATACAATATGACCCAAATAATCTACCTTCTTCACCCAAAAGAAACATTTGGATGGTTTGGTATATAGTTGTTTCTCCTTTAGTAGTTGTAGCACCCTGTCAACATGTTGAACATGATTTTCCCAAGGCTTGCTATAGATTAGTATATCATCAAAAAATACTAACACAAATGTTTGAAGGAAGGGATTGAAAATGGAATTCATAATGCCCTTCATGATTTCTGAATGTTTTTTCTGGGATATCTTCTTCCTTCATTCTAATATGATGACACCCTGAATGGATATCCAACTTTGTGAAGTAGAATGATCCATGTAGTTCATCTAACAATTCATCAATGATGGGAATGGGAAACTTATTTTTAATGGTGATCTTGTTGATCTCTCTATAATATGGACACATACACCATGAGCCCTCTTTCTTAAGTACCATTACCACCAGTTCAGAGTAAGAACTTTGGATAGGTCTAATAATGCCAGCCTCTAACATTTCTTCAACCATACGCTCAATTTCACTCTTCTGGGCATAAGGGTATCTGTAAGGCCTAATGTTAGGAGGCACACTACCAGGAATTATGTGAATAGCATGATCATGATCGCGAGTGGGTGGAAGACCTCTGGGAAAATATTCAAATACTTTGAAATGATTATCAATGATCCCTTGGAGATATAGGGGAATAGATGGCTTAGATTCTTGAACATATAGTGATCATAGTTTTACAATTACTCCTTGATTCCCCTTTTTCAATAATTTTTTCATGCCATTAGATCTTACCACCTTACTGGGTTTTCCTATGATACCCTTTAACTCAAATTCCTTTCCTTCCAATGAAAATTTCATGAAAAGTTCTTGAAAAATAAAATCCATGGTTCCCAATGATTGTAACCATTGGACCCCTAGTATGACATCAACACCACCCATGGGTATGAAAATCATTGGACTATTCATTACATATCCCCCCATAGTAAGATTGATCTTATGGAATTTTCTTGAGTAATTGATAGTTCCTCCATTTGAAATCATTACTTGAAATTATGGCACTGGATATATAAAGAATTTGAGAGCTTTGACTAATTTGCAGCGAATGAAATTGTGAGTACTACCAGAATAAATTAACACTATTACCTTTTTCTTTTTCATATATCCTTTGATATTGAGGGTTTGAGGAGTGATAATTCCATCCAATGCATGACATGATATGGTGGTAGTCATCTCTTCAGAAGAAATCTCTTCTACATATTCATATTGAGATGGTTCTTGTTCTTATTCTTGTTCTCCTTCCTCTTTACAATATATGTAGAATAATTTATTCTCACCACACTTATGTCCCTTACTGTACTTGCTATAACAATTAAAGCATAAACCTTTTGATTTTGTTTCCTCCAATTGTTGAGGTGTTAACTTTTGGACATGGTGTTATGGTGTTGGAATTGATGTCAAAGAGGGCCAAAATGATAAAAGTTGGACATGGTATTATGGTATTATCATTATCAAGAAGATCAATATGTCTATGAGATACTAAAGCTCAGGAGAGATGACGTAGTAGGTTGCGCAGAAGACATAGTGCGAGGAACAAAGTAGTCCCTCATACTACCAGATCATATCTAAGGTGGATCAATGCAGAAAAATCTCAGGAGAGAAGGCACATTTGAATGAAGCGGAAATAGAGTTTTGCAATTAAGGAAAGTTATGCAAAGGATTGTGGAGTAATTGTTATTGTTCTATTTTGAATTTCGAGAGTAATCAAAACCATTAGATCAACAGGAAGTTAGAGGTTAGGAAGAATTAAATCTCAACTATCAAATACAGAGCAGTAGCATTACAGACCATTGGATCAAGTAGAAGATAAATAACTTATACACTTTGACACTTCGATGAATATTGGAGACAAGGCAGGATCACAAAGTCACAAAATTACGCTAGCCGTTAGATAAAGGAGGATCTTTCGGTGATTCTCAACCATCCAATCAAGTTTAGTGGAAGGAAAAGATAAGCCACAATATCCTGGATTAAACGAGTTGATGCATACCATCGATCTAAGATCTCTATGGGTGAGCTATCAACCGTTGGATAAAATAGTCAAATCCAGCGTTGACCACTCCAGTGAAAATAATTCTAGAATAGGTGAATTGTCAACTTCGGTGCTGACCACTTGTTGGCACAGGGGCAGACCCAGGGTTCAACGCTACAACAACGTACCAACAAAGCCCTAACTACCGACCCTTTCGGAAACACCTCCGAAATAGATGAAGTCTCACCCGAGGTAGAGGTAGGTTGCAATACTCAGGTGTCTGCAACCTTATATGGGACACATATATGTGATTATAATACTTAATAAAGTTCTTAGCACTGTCAGTTCCTCAATATACAATCAATAATCACTTCATTGATAAAACAGGGCTTCACAACATTCACACTGATATAACACATTTAAGCACTTAGCATCAATAGATAGGTCAGATATAGCAGATCAAACACTCATCACATTCATTTAGATCATATCTAAAATTCTCACATGTCATTAGCACTAAGCATAAGAATATCTATCTAATCATCTCAAAGCACTTAGCAAAAGAAGACATAAACACATTAAGACAAGCAAAAAGCAAGACAACATAGTGTTTACGTGGTTGACCCCCACCCTGGGGCTATGCCCACTAACTCTTCTTCTTTATTATCTTCATTCAATTGGTTACAAGCACAGAGCCATCAAAACCCTACTCTGCATAGAACATAATATCTTTGTAGCTCGCTAGATCCTTCTTCCTTATGTTACATCACAAAACCTTCCACCATCTATTACAACCACTTGCACTTAGCTCTGCAAGTCTCTCATAGTCATGCACAACATACTTACAAAACCCTACTTACACTTAGCATACATCACATAGATGCCTATATCTACCTATAGATGCCTATACATCTATTTATACATTACAAAATAGGCCTAAGCATGGGTAAACCCATGAGCCGACATGCCAATCCCGTTACATAATCCTAAAAACCCAAAAAGGACCCAAAAGTGGGCCGAGATCCCTTGATCTCCGCTTCGTATTGCACTCCTCCTTCAACAGGATATCGAAGTTTCAAAATAGGTCACTATGACCAAGAATCTCCCAAAACTTGGTCAAGGGCCAAAAGGCCCCCAACACTCACCTGTGACTCTTCTCGAGTCACTCTGATCTGACCAGTTCTGCTTCGAAGGCCTCGAGCTTGGCTCAAGCTTCTTCGACCTGCTACTGTGTGACAACCTCTTGTTCAGTGAAATCTTGGATCACTACATCATTCATAGGCCCTTCTAGGTTCTTTTCTACTGTGATGACAACTTGTTCTAGCTCTGCTCCTCGGCTTTCAACCTCTGTGAATAATTGGCATACCTTATCTTGCATGGGTTGAAGTTGTTGAGTAACTTCCATCACTCTACATTTAATCATATGGATCTACTGCTAGGCGGTGCATTTCTCTTGAGACAAATTCATTCTTTCCATGGCCGACAAGGCCTTCAACTGCGCCTGTAGTGTGTCTGCATGCTACTTTACTTCCTTGAGATGCGACTCTAATGCCTATAACTCTGGATTCTTGGTGAGGTTCTCATATGTTTGGGCGTTGTGGTTACTTAGCTTCTTTCACTCCAAGGCAAGATATTTTATTCTGTCAACTACGCTATGGGCAGTTTCTTTCCTTTGGTCTCTTACATCTTGAGCGGTCTCGGGCACAGTGCAGAGCTCCAAGTCTTCTATGCACTGTTGGAGCTACTGGATTACTTCTTCAAATTGTGCCACCTATTGTGGAACTCACTCTTCGGTCGTTACTTCTATGACTATCATAGAGAGAAGTGCTATGTGAACCATTTCCTTTACTTCGAGTTTCTCTGCGAGAAACTGCTCCTTGCTTTGTTGCAATTTTTCTTTTTCTTCATCCCACTTCTCTTGCAGAGCAATATTTTCCCATTCTGCAATACTACGTTGTTCTACAAGGTCTCCATGTACTTGTGCCAAAGCTTGGATAGCTTGCGCTGTTTCTTCCTGATCTCATTGAAGAAGAGCTTCGACTGTATCAACAATGCGGTGGAGTTGAGATAGCTCATGTCCCAGTTTTGATGTTCCTACTGACAGAGGCACAGTGGAGACTGTGCGACTGGATTGTAGTGTCTGCTGCATAACTTGGAGGTCATCCTTAATCCGATGGAACACCTCCTCTTGGTTAGCTTCTTGCTTCTATAATATCTCTAGTGAAGCATCATTTAGGGCTGCTATGATGAAATCGAAGTCATCAGAGGTGATGATGTTCTGCATTTTGGTCATGGTTTCTTTCACTTTCTTCCGAGAGGAAGGTTTTGGCAGGGAAACCTTCCTTTTCTTTGAGGGATCCTCCTCATCTCTAGGTGGTGTAACCTCACCTTTATTCTGTTCAACTTATGTGCCATCTATCTCTCCTCCATATCCTCCTTGATCTACTGAGATGGAAGCGGTATTCATGTATGCGCTATCTAAATCATGGACCTCCTTGGTCTTCTTTAACTTGCTAAGTTCGGGTGTATCCGGCATAGTTTCTGGACTGTCTAAATTGGATATCTCCACAGGGTTTGCTGGAATGAGGAGTTCCACCGACCAGTCCTTGGTGATTTCTTCTAAGTCCTCCTATGCCAACTTGTAGTAAGATTGAAGTTGCTTCTTGTGCTCTTCAACATGTGTTGTAATATAAATGAAATGGCGGTCCGCGTTGAATTTTATTAAAGGCCGAAACCTGTGGAGAGTATTTGGCATGATGCAAGGCTCGGACTGGATAGCTAACTTCAGTTGATTGTAATATGTGTGGAATACAACATTTGACTGCCATTTCTTGTTCATGTCACTGGAATACCACAGTGTACTAAACTTTGTAGCCATAGGTTCAAAGGGCCTAATGTCCAGGAAGGTCGCACCTTTCGGCATATCCCATGCGATGAAAGCAATCAGGATTAGGAGCCAACTGAAGTGGAACTTGTATCCTTGATCTTGCACTTCCCTGTAGTCCAGTTCCAACTGGTTCACAAGGTACTTCACCCAATTCATTTGTAGGCCCTCCACGCACTTTCCTGCGAGGTCAACTACAAAACCAGTCACTTGGGTGGGTTGGTTCTTGCGAACTAACTTTCCTATGATCAATTGATAGGCTAGGCACACTACGTCGCTCTAGATAAAGGCTACCTTGTAGCCTCACATTCCCTTCTCAACATATCCGTAGGTGTCCTTGATCCTTTTTGCTACAGTGCGATCCATTGTTTTTCCAGGGTAGAAATCCTACAGGTCAGGGCCTTGCATACTCATCCCTATGACCTGATTGATCAATGTCGGATCCACGGTGATATGGCGGTTTAACCACAAGTATCTGCCATGGTAACAAGACAACAATAGTTTCACACATGCATTCACTTATTGGAGCCTTCCAAAGTGAGGAATCTTCATGGCATTGAGCAATGTGGACTGCGCGAGGTTATGGGTCTATGACTAAGGGACGATCTTTGAATTCTTTCATTTTTTCCTAGTCAGGTACTTATGTGGGGCGAGCATGCTATAGACCTTCCTGTCATCGAGGTTGAAGTCTCTAAACTTCAACACTGCTATCTTTTCTTGATCTGTGTGAATTGCGCATATCCCCTTCGGGAGATACGTAGTGAAAAAATCATACTCAATGTATCTGGGCACACTGTCTCAATTTATTGTGCCTTTCATAGGTGGTAGATAGGTGGGTAAAATGCTCGGAATCAAATTAGAATTCGTGATATCATATCTGTTCTTGGTTCGCCTATCATCTATGGGTCGTGATGGTCCAGCTCGAGTAGTGGACACAGAGGCCGACAGTCCTCTCATCGATGATGTTTGTAGACTGGTAGACAATCCTCTCTCTGACATGACTCTTTTAGTCATCAAGTCGAGGAGTACATTTGTTACTGATTCTTCAACTACGGTGAGCTCATCGGACATACGCGCTCGGGATTAATAATATCGGGTCCAAAAATAACTCAGATACTGCACTAGAATAAACAACAAGAGGGCAATGATCACTGTTGACACAGACCCCCTTGCCCTCGAGCCGAGATCCATGCAGGATATTCACTAAAACCACGCCAAGGGTTAATCCAACCCTTGTTTAAGCCACAAAGGACTTCGAGTTTCGGGAGTTGGAGAGTCCCGATGTATTTCCATAGCTCTTGGCAAATGCCGAAATACGAAACATCAACGAAGGTTGATTGCTCCAACACAACGAGCACATGCCACCTGTTACCCACTAGTTTCATTTTTCGGGACTTTGAGCGAACAACCAACAGTCGTTTCTCTTCCCTTATGATTCCCCAAACATCGAAATGTTGAAATGTCGAAATGGGCTCAATGTCCCATGGAATGTGAGATCAATGGCCTTTCGGAATTTTTTGCCGAAGCTTGACCCCTCCTTTGACTTCCGCTGCACGTATCCTCTGACTAATACTTGGGACCCACCTTTCGGCGTTTCTCTCTTCGCGATTTTGGGAGTTGTGTTCACGAAGAAACTCCACTTCTTGAGTCTCGAAACCTCGAAATCCGATTGTTACCCAACGAATATTGTCCCTCAACCTTTTCGGGAATTTTTCCTTTTTCTCTTCATGATTTCGCAAACTAGGAGCTTGAAACTCTCGATTCCAAAGTCACTGCCTCCTCTACTTCCCGAAACCCGCAAAGACGAAATGTTGAAATTCCACCCCCAAAGATATGTCGCGTTTCGTGAATTTGGGATTTTCAATGCAAAGGGACCTGGATCCTTGTCATCAGAATTTCCGGAATGCCGAACCCCGAAATGCCAAAATTCCACACCTGATAATCCTTTTCGTGATTCGGGAATTTGAGTGACCAAGGATTTTGGCTTGCACTCCAAACTTACGAATCCCGAATCCCCAAAGTGATCTGTCGGCTCAAACTGACCACAATCAACAGTTCACGTTGACTCTTGATGTCAGGGTGGAGGATTCATCCAACTCCTAACCACCTTACAACTCCTCTGGATCCTACAGTCCTCGCGGTTTCGTGAGTTCTCGATGGAGAATTCTGACTACCAGATGCACTCCTCAATAACTTCTGCCCAAACGACTCGGTGTTCTCCCTCCTGAACTTGACTTCTATGAGACAATTTCGATCTTCGCCTTCCTTTGAACACTTCAAAAGTGTTATCCTTCCTGAGATTTCACTTGTAACCTCAAGCTTCCCAAAAGGATCCCTTCTTGCACTCCTTGCGACAAATCTTCAAATAACCTCTGGTTATTTGAGTCTCCAACCCTGTGCACTCTTTGCAACATAAATCTCTCAATCTTCTTTTTGGATTTATAAAATCCAAGGCTTCAATTGGCCTGCACACACCTTGCACGACTCTATGCTTCACCTGCACTTCAGCTGGTATGAGAACAACGGTATCTCTCCTGAGATTTCTGAGATAAAACTCAAACCCTCATCAACGCACACCTTGTGGACGTTCACTGCACTCCTTGCAGGAATTCTCAGGAAGATAAACAATTTAAACTCATTCTTCTTCTCTCTCAAACTTCATACATTCACCATGAAATCATACACACACTGCAACATTGAAACAAATGCATAACAGAGAAACAAATCAATTGTAAACATACCATTCAACAAATGTAAACAGTAAGCATCATAACACCATGAAAGTTGATTCGAAGCTTCATATATTAACTCAAGTGCTCCTGTACATGGGTTCTTCTCTACATCTCTTTGCTACATCTCTACAGCTTATGAATTTTGAATGATCATCAAAAAATTACAATGATACAAGGGTGAGGGTGTCTATATCTATTTTCGCTCCTATACTTCTAAACTGTCTAATCTATTAAATTAAATCTACCTACTTGCATTCATTACGCATAAATGCCTCTACATTCTACAAATGAGAGCAACGCTCAAGATCTGTTTGCAATATCTAGATATAAATGTAAGTATGCTTGCCTTAGCTATTACATTAATGTCCATTCATTAATCTCAAAACACTTCAAAATGTGCGCTGGTGCTATTCCAGCTGTCTCCCACTTTTACGTTGCTTGCTTGGCTACTTACGATGCTCCTGCATCATACTCCCTTGCTTGAAAATTGTCATGAACTCCTGCTCATGAGCTCTTGCATGGTCTTTCCATGCCTATGAATTTCTGCTTCATCCTCCCAACTGGCATCTTCAACTGGATGTCCCTTCCATTTGACCAAGTATTCAAAATACTCTTTTCTTCTAGTCTTTCTGCTAATCCTCTTGTCAATTATGCCTTCCATCTGTGGCTTTTCAGCTACATGCATTTGTTTTTTCCATTGGACTTATTCTTCCTCATCCTCTGTTCCTGCTTCTCCAGCTCTGTAAGGGTACAAATCCGCGACATTGAATATCGGTGAGATTCCGACCCCATTGGGTAATTCAATCTCATATGTGTTTGCCCCAAATTTCCTTATGACCTTGCACGGTCCAATATTTTTCATCTTCAACTTATCATACGATCCCCTTGGGAACCTCTCCTTCCTCAGATGTGCAAGAATCAGATCACCAACTTCAAATTGAAGTTCTCACCTGTGTTGATCTTCTCTCCACTTGTATTCTTGACTTGAACTCTGCAATCACTCCTTAACCCGGCTCTGAAGATCCTTCATTCCTTCTGCAAAGTCCTTTGCACTAGCACTCTTGAATTCATTTTGTTCCGAATCTTTCAATTCAGAAACTCCCCTTGGCTGCATTCTATATACAATCTAGAATGGACTTTTCCCTATTTTTCTATTGAGTGAATCATTGTAAGAGAATTCTTTCTGTGGCAGAATGTGATCCCATTGACTGTGGTGTTCAGTCACTAAGCTTCTTAACAAATCTCCCAAGATCTTGTTTACGACCTCTGTCTGTCCATCTATTTGAGGATGATATGCTGAGATAAAAGACAAACTTGTCCACAACTTCTTCCATAAGGTCCTCCAGAAATTCCCTATGAACTTGGTATCTCGATCATACACGATACTCCTTGGAAAACCATGAATTCTGATGACTTCCTTGAAAACCAGGTTCTCAATATGAGTGGCGTCACTAGTTTTCTGGCATGGTATGAAATGTGCCATTTTTGAAAATTTGTCGACTACCACAAAGATTGAATCATATCCTCTCTGTGTCCTTGGCAGTCCCAATAAAATATCCATGCTCATTGCGTCCCACGACCTTTCAGGTATGGGTAATGGTTGGTATAATCCTATGTTCTGCCTTTTTCCTTTCATGTGCTGGCAAATTCTGCATCTATCCATGAATTTCTTAACATCTGTTCTCATCCATGGCCAAAATTATGAGCCATTCAACTTTGAGAACGTCTTGTCATGACCAAAATGTTCGGCCAATCATCCACTATGTTTTTCCTTCAGCAAATTCTCCCTCATAGAGCATTTCAGAATACATAGCTTATTTCCCCTAAACAATAATCCATCCTGGATCATGTATTCAGTCCATTGGCTTCTATCCCTGAGAATTGGATTCTCAGATGCCTCATATGCCTCTTTAAAATCTGGGTCATCCCTGTACATTTCTTTGAGGTTATCAAAACCCAAAGTCTTGACTCTAAATTCCTGCATAAGAAAACATTTCCTGCTCAAAGCATCAACAACTTTGTTAGCAGTTCCAGAAATATGCTTAATCACAAAATTAAAATTTTGCATGTATTCAACCCATTTAGCATGTTTTTGGTTCAACTTCTCCTATCGAGTTACGAATTCCAAAGAGTGATTATCGTTGTACAAAAAAAACTCCTTGGGAACCAAATAGTGCCTCCATTTCTTCAATGCTTGTATGATGGCATATAATTCCTTGTCATACGTGGAGTACTTAACCTTCACTTCATTCAGTTTTTCACTGAAGTACGCGACCGACCTATCATCTTGGCTCAAGACCACTCCAATTTCAAATCCACTCGCATCACACCTGACCTGGAATGTCTTGCTAAAATCCAACAAAACCATAATTGGTTGCTCAATGATCTTCTTCTTCAGCAGATTGAAACTCTTCTTTGCTTCCTCTGTCCAGTGAAAAGATTTATGTCTCTTCTTCACTGTATCCATCATCAGTGCACTAATTCCACTGAAGTTTCGGATGAATTTCTTGTAGAAGCTAGCCAAACCATGGAAGCTTTGTACTTCAAACACGCTCTTTGGTGATGATCAATCCTTAATCACCCTTATCTTTTCCGGATCCATTTTCAGTTCATTTGCAGAGATAAAAAAACCCAAATAAATGAGTTATGTCCTCATAAATGACGATTTCTTCACATTGATCAACAATTTCTCTTGCTGTAATCTCCTGTTTACTGCAACTAGATGCTTTAAGTGTTATGCTTATGTCTTGCTGAAAATTAATATATCGTCAAGATATACAATGACGAATTTCCCTATGAAATCCTTCAGGACTTCGTTCATCAACCTCATGAAAGTACTGGGTGCATTCGTTAAGCCAAATGGCATGACAAGACATTCATACAACCCCACATTTGTCTTGAATGATGTCTTCCATTCATCACCTTCTCTCACTCTAATTTGATGATATCCGCTTTTCAAATCAATCTTTGAAAAAAACTTTTCTCCACTCAAGCAATCCATCAAGTCGTCCATCCTTGGAAATGGAAATCTGTATCTGATGGTAATATTATTGATTTCCCTTGAATCTGTACACATTCTCCAACCTTCGTCTTTCTTTGGGCTGAGCACTGTTGAAACAACGCATGGACTCAAGCATTCTCGAATCAATCCTTTGTCCATTAAGTTCTAGACCTACCTCTTAACTTCTTCATTTTCCTACGGCGTCAACCGATATGCGGCTTTGTTCATAAAACTGGCTCCAGGTATAAGATCGATATGATGACTTATACTGCTAATAGGTGGCAATGAACAAGGTTGTTCATCCACTACTATATCAACAAACTCTCCCAGCAACTCCTGGGTTTCTTCTGGTAAATCATCTATCCTCGTACTAGTCAAAACAATTATGGGCTTCCTAACCACAATAAATTGTGTGTCTTCCTTCTTCTTAACCTCAATAATAAGTTCCTTCCCACTCATGAGAAGTACAATGTTTCTCATCTCTGTTTTCACCTCTTTATCCTTAATTGGCAGTAACATGTGAGTCCTACCATTTTTCTCCAGGGTGTACGTGTTCTTTCTCCCATCATGAACTATGTTTCTGTCATATTTCCATGGTCTACCCAACAATAGATGACAAACATCCATGGGAATGACATCACATAGTATTTCATCTTTATATCCTCCTATTTTAAATTCAACTAAACATTGTTTAGTGACATTTACCTGATGTCCTTTTTGTAGCCACGAAACTCTGTATGGGCTTAGATGTACAATAGTATCCAGCTCCATCTTTTCTACCATTTCTATAGATATGAGATTGTTTGTGCTACCGTTGTCCACTATGGACTTGCATACCCTATCCTTAGTTTTGCAAGCAGTCTGAAACAAACTGTTTCTTTGGGCGAGCTTCTCTGCCTCCTTCTCCAGCTTCAAGAGAACTTTCCTCATCATCAAAGATCTTCCACGCTCAGCGTCTTTTGCCTTAACATTATGTCCTTGAGCTTTGGCAATGTGAGTTTCACCACCATTTTTCTTCTTATCTGGAAACTCATAGGATTTATGTCCGATTTTTCCACAGACGAAGCATTTCACTTCACCTCCTCTACCTCTTCCTCTTCCTCTGGCTCGAGGAAAAGTATTTCTATCAACATACTGCCTTCCCTGTGAGATTCCTCCTCTCTCAGGTTGAGGTTGAGGTTTCTTTCCCTCTTCTTTAGGTCTCTGAGTTCTGTCTTGGGCAATTGTTTTTCCTTTGGATTGACTTCTACCTCGGCCTCTTTGACCTTGCTTCTGTCTCAGCTTCTCTTAAGATTTCAGAGCTATCTGATAAGCATCTTCCACATTTTGAATGGTCAGCATGCTCATCTCATCTTGAATGTCATATCGCAGACCATTCATGTACCTGGAAACTTTTTCATCATCGCTTTCTCGATGACCTGCTCTGATGTTTATCCTATAGAATTCTTCAGTGTATTCTTTTAATGACATAAGCTTCTGTCTCAAATTTTTCATCCTTCAAAACAAAGTGATTTGATAATACTTGGGTATGAATTTAGCTTTCATCTTTGCAACCATTCTATCCCAAATTTTGATTTTCTGCTTGCCCTTGCAGTGTCTATCAGCCTGCAGTTCATCCCACCACAATGTTACATGCCCTCTAATTCTAGTAATGACATGTTTGACTTTCTTATCTTCCTTGACATCCTCATAGTCAAAGTATTTGTCTAGAGCTCTAATCCAGTCTAGAAGTTATTCAACATCTAAGTTTCCATCATACATGGGAATGTCCATTTTTGCTCTAGCACCTATCCTTGCAATAACCCTGAATAGGCATTCATCTGTAGCATCTTTGACTGCAACTTCTTCTCCTTCGTTTCCAGCTTCATTTTCACTTTCAGCCTCGCTGATATCCCCAACATTGACTGTGTACCTCTATGTTGTCTCCATAGCATCAAGTCTGGCACATAACTCACACATTTGTCTTTCCACTGATGGATTAGGCATTGGCCTATCTCTTCTTCTCGGAGGCATGGCTAAAAAATTTCCTCTTTTCTCTCTGCTATAGAAAGCAAAGAATTTGTTATTTTCTCTGATACCACTTGACGAATACCCCCTTTCCCTCGGGCCGAGATCCACGCAGGATCTTCACTAAAACCACACCAAGGGTTAATCCAACCCTTGTTTAAGCCACAAAAGACTTCAGGTTTTGGGAGTTGGAGAGTCCCCATGTATTTCCACAGCTCTTGGCAAATGCCAAAATGTGAAACGTCAACGAAGGTTGACTGCTCCAACGCGACGAGCACATGCCACCTGTTACCCACTAGTTTTGGCTTTCGGGACTTTGAGCGAACAACCAACAGTCGTTCCTCTTCCGTTATGATTCCCCGAACTCTGAAATGTCGGAATGTCGAAATGGGCTCAATGTCCCATGGAATGTGAGATCGATAGCCTTTCAGGATTTTCACTGAAGCTTGACCCCTCCTTTGACTTCTGTCGCACGTATCCTCTGACTAATACATGGGACCCACCTTTCGATGTTTCTCTCTTCATGATTTTCGGAGTTGTGTTGATGAAGAAACTCCACTTCTTGAGTCTCGAACCCCCGAAATCCGATTGGTACCCAACGGCTATTGTCCCTCAACCTTTTCAAGAATTTTTCCTTTATCTCTTCGGGATTTCGCGAACCGGGAGTTTGAAACTCTCGATTCCAAAGTCACTGCATCCTCTACTTCCTGAACCCTACAAAGCCGAAATGTCGAAATTCCACCCCCAAAGACATGCCGCATTTCGCAACTTTAGGATTTTCAATGCAAAGGGCCCTGACTGCATGTCATCGGAATTTATGGAATGTCGAACCCCGAAATGCCAAAATTCCACACTTGATAATCCTTTTCGTGATTCAGGAATTTGAGTGACCAAGGATTTTGGCCTGCACTCCAAACTTACGAATCTTGAATCCCCGAAGTGATCTGTCGGCTCAAACTGACCACAATCAACAGTTCACGTCGACTCTTGATGTCAGGGTGGAGGATTCATCCAACTCCTAACCACCTTATAGCTCCTCTAGATCCTATGGTCCTCGCGGTTTCGAGAGTTCTCCACGGAGAATTTTGACCACCAGATGCACTCCTCAATGACTTCTTCCCAAACGACTCGGTGTTCTCCCTCTTGAACTTGACTTCTATGAGATGATTTCGATCTTCGCCTCCCTTTGAACACTTCAAAGGTGTTATCCTTTCTGAGCTTTCACTTGTAACCTCAAGATTCCCAAAAGGATCCCTGCTCGCACTCCTTGCAACAAATATTCAAATAACCTTTGGTTATTTCAGTCTCCGACCCTATGCACTCTTTGCAACATAAATCTCTCAATCTTCTTTCTAGATTTATAAAATCCAAGGCTTCAATTGGCCTGTGCACACCTTGCATGGCTCTGTTCTTCACCTGCACTTCAGCTGGTATGAGAACAATGGTATCTCTCTTGAGCTTTCTGAGATAAAACTCAGACCCTCATCAACGCACACCTTGTGGACGTTCACTGCACTCCTTGCAGGAATTCTTAGGAAGAGAAACAATTGAAACTCATTCTTCTTCTCTCTCAGACTTCATACATTCACCATGAAATCATACAAACAATGAAACATTGAAACAAATGCATAACAGAGAAACAAATCAACTGTAAACATACCATTCAACAAATGTAAACAATAAGCATCATAACACCATGAAAGTTGAGTCAAAGCTTCATATATTAACTCAAGTGCTCCTGTACATGGGTTCTTCTCTACAGCTCTCTGTTATAGCTCTACAACTTATGAATTCTGAATGATCATCAAAAAATTATAATGATACAAGGGTGAGGGTGTCTATATCCATTTTCCCTCCTATACTTCTAAACTGTCTAATCTATTAAATTAAATCTACCTACTGGCATTCATTACACATAAATTCCTCTACATTCTACGGATGAGAGCAACGCTCAAGATCTATTTACAATATCTAGATATAAATGTAAGTACACTTCCCTTAGCTATTACATTAATGTCCATTCATTAATCTCAAAACACTTCAAAATGTGCACTGGTGCTTTTCCAGCTATCTCCCACTTTTACGTTGTTGGACGTTGTTGGACACACCTACCACACTTATAGGGGGGTTGAATGAGTGTGGGGATCTTTTTCCCAAAACTTCCCTCTTACACAAAACTCATTAGTTAGCATTCGACATTTACTCATTACACATTGTTGCCATTAATAATCAGTCAGATGTGAATACATATCAGCAACATATATCAACAATACATCAACAATATATCATCAACAAATCATCTCCACAAGGAACACAAGATGTATGTACAATTTTTCTTTTTATTATGGACTTCAATCCGGGGGTTTTTTCAGCAACAATTGAATAGAGTACAACTCTACAAGAGCACCAGCTCTATATGAAAGACTCATCTTACATTCTCAGCACCAAATGAGATGAGGCAAGAATCCTCAACAAATATCAATATGTACCATAAACAAGAGCATCAACCATGCACCAACCTGTGCCAAACAACCTGTAATAAACATGTACCATACAAAAGTGCATCCAAACATGTACCAAGTATATACCAATCATGTGTCAACTAATCATCAACAATTACTCATCAATATGTACCAAAATAATCAACTATACACCTCATGTATGTGCCAACTCATCAACTGCTTGTCTAAACCATGAGTCATGACTAGTTTTGGATTAGTCAACAACCCTAACTTGAAGTAATCATAACTTTGAACCTATAATGTATAAAGATATGAAACTGATACACAATGTTCTTCAGTGTGTTTAATGAAATTCATCCAAGTTTCACTACTTGGAACCTCTCAGAAAAAGAGTTATAGCAAAAATGGCATACCTTGCTGAATTCTGGCTTATTCTAGAGAACGACCTTGTAGAGCGTGCCCCATACAAAATATTTGATGAAAGCATCTGAAATTTTTACAAAAAATACTACAGAATGTACCCTAACCAACACATTTTGTCTCACTGAATTTGGATCTGAAGAAGTTATGACGTTTTTACCCGAAACACATGATTTTGACTAGTTTCAGGACTGGCCACAAACCCTATTTTCCACGGAGTGTAACTCCAAAAATACAACGACCCACAAGATGAATTTGTAACCCCAGATAATTGGATATGTTTTCTCACTTTCATATCAATTTCAAGATCTGAATCATTATAGAAAACAAGTTATAGAGAAAATGGTGAGATGACCTGTAAATAACATACCTTAGAAAGCATCATGAAAAGAATCTATCCTTCCTTCAATTCCGGCCCTCTTTTCTTCACCTTCCTTCTGAAATTAGGCTTATATATCCTTGGTTACCTCAGTCACCTATATATATATATTCAATATGCTCAAGTGTTCCACACCAACAATTCTCAAGAAGCTCTCCATCAATACTCCAAAAGCTATTCTCACAAGAAGCTCTCCATTGATCCACAAAAAGGATGATCTACAAGAGACCATTGCTATCTTATTTATACTTTCATCCTCTAGATCACTTAACCCATTTTTAGTTCACTTAACCCATTTCTAGGTCACTTAACCTATTTTCCTTATTTTAGGGTTAACCACTTTCCATAAATAGAAAGTTCTCCAATACTTTATCATTTAAATATTCCTTCTTGATTTTGTCACCTTTCCAATACTTTATCATTTAAATATTCCTTCTTGGATTTTGTCACCTTACTTTATCATTTCTGATTTTGTCACTTCCCACCATTTAAATAATCCACCTTGAATTTGTCACTTTAATTTATCATTTAAATAATATTAACCCATTTCTAGGTCACTTAACCTATTTTCCTTATTTCTTAGGGTTAACCCACTTTCCATAAATATTCCTTCTGATTTTGTCACCTTACTTCATTTCTTGATTTTGTCACTTCTCTTTATTATTTCCAATTAATCCACCTTGACTTTGTCACTTCTTTACTTCTTATCATTTAAATAATGATTTATTCCTTTAGGTCACTTTGACTTATTTAACCTTAGGCTTCAAGCCTTCATATGTAACCTTCATCTTCTGTGAAGGCCATAACTCTCAAACTCCTCGCAGGAGTTATAGACATTCCATACCACTAGAAATGGCATGACAAGCACTATCCATCTAGGATAGTTTCACCAACAATTCTCTTTGATCTTCATCTCGCTATTCCACATACAAGCATGGGTCCTCCAACCATTCTTCTCAGGATAACTCAATCCGCAGTTGCCTGCGGAGGACTTTTCACCACAGGACCAATTTGGAGTTCATCCGCTTGTGCACCTTATCAATCATGATAAGACAATAATGAGAGCATGGGTCCAACCATTCTTCTAGGATAACTTCCTCCACAGTTGCCTTCTCCCGTGAGGCTGGCTACCATAAGGGGACCACTTTGAGTTCATCCATTTGTGCACCTTATCAACTGCGATAAGACAATAATGAGTCATCTATACATTTTCCAACAATGCATCATCTACCAATGAAACCACATCGATCCATTCTCATCATGTATCAATGAAACTCATTGATCTTATCATCTTCATCTATGCATTCTCATCAAGGACAATACATATTATATTACATCAATCATCAATCAATCAATCCTTTGACATCAATCAATCACTTGACATCAATCAATGACATCAATCAATCAAACCATTGGTATCAATGACAACATGATCCAACATACGTTTCTTTCTTGGCTACTTACGATGCTCCTGCATCAACTGTATACAATTCACTTGGTCTGCGGGCTCAAATTCTTGGTTATAAAAAGTGTTCTCGGTGAATGGCACGATGGGATAAATAGGAAACTCGGAAATGGTTCTCTTGTAACGGGTATGTAGCCTCATTAACTCTTGTTCTATCCATTATGGCACGTTCCAATGGTCTGGTGTCGAGCTATAAAAATTTTCCGACCCATTCGGAGCGGCATTCGAATGGATATATCGATCCCAACAACTATATTGCCTCGCCATGGTGAAGTGCCATGTGTCGTTGTTCTGATATCCCAACGAAGCTACCATTCTGCAAATTTTATGTCTGTGAAGTTCCCTCTGGAACCTTTTGTAACTTTTCAAACTTAGCTCTCTTCTTACTTAGATTTCTAGCCTTCCTCCCAATGAGCTTCATCTCGGTAGTCCTTTTTCCATTCTGATTCTTATCGTCTTTAGACATAGTCACTGCGTGTTGTTAAGATTCTTTCCTAGGATTCAGGATTAACACCTCTTCTTTTTCTGAGATAGGTACTTCAATCTTCTGCGAGTCTTCTAATGTTCTTGTATCTTCGACATCTAGGTCTCTAGTGTTAATTAGCTTCGACCTGTTCTCCTATTCTTCAATCAAGTATGCGATCTTTCTAGTCATGAAATCTTTTAACTCTTGTCTCTTCTACTCCAAAACTTCTTCTTCTTCTTTTTGTCTGGCTTGATATCTTTCAATCCAGGGTTTCCCTATTAACATGGTAAATGGGGCGTGATCCTCAATAAATTGAATAATCTCAAAATCTTCTTCTGTCGAAGTTCCATTGGCCTTGATAGATATCTGAGTGAGCTTTCCACATAGGTTTACCAGTTTTCCTCTGAATAACCCTATTCCTCCTAATGAAGGAATCATAGCAGGCCTTCCTATAGCTTCCCAAGTTCTCTCTTTCATGATTGTCACTTGTGTTTCCTCATCTAGAACATAGTCCATGTCGAAGTATCCTATTCTTGCTTCAAGGAATTCCTTGTCTTTAAATATCTCTAATAATCTAACATGTCAGTGGTCATTCAAGGTTTATTTCATCTATCGTAATACCTTCTCTGATTCTTTCTGGGGTTCTTCTATAGCCTTAGATTATGGATCTGCCTTAGGTTTTTCTTATCTTATGTTCATACTTTCAAGCTTAGCAATCATTCTAGGGAAATCCAACACTTCATGGTTCATAGATTTGCAACAGAGACAACCAGGTATTCTCCCAGGGCATGCCTTAGAAAGATGTCCCATTTTTCTGCAGCTGTAACAGAGGGTTAATCCTCTCTTTATTTTAAATGATCCCCAACTTCTCCTATACTGCACGCTAGGATCATAGGAGCTAACATGCAATAAATTATTATATGATCCTGCATCCATTTGTTAGTCCAAACATTATTTCTATGCATAGGTATAACATATCTTTCACTATCCTTATCAGATCTAGTCATATCAAATCTTCTTTCATCTATTAATACCCTAGTTTTCAAACTAGGACAAACTCTATTAAACATACCTATATCCATACTCTAGAAACACAAATTTCCATTTATCTTACTTCTACAGAGAACAAAACTTCCATATCTAAAACTTTTAACTATTCTTACCTTTATCAGAGAACGAAGCTTGAAGATCTTACCTCTTTTTAATCAAGAATTACCACTTTTACCTTTCTTAGGGAAAAAATCTTTCAGATCTTTCTTCTTTTCTTCAGATCTGACCTCTTTTCTTTAGATCAGGCTTCTTTATTTTAGCACAGAGCTTTATAAGTCAAGTAGAATACTACGCACTAGGGCACAAATGTACACACAGAGCTTTCACAATTTCAAGATGAATATTTGCACAGAGTTTCTTGTTTCTTAGTTCCCAACAATCACAATTTCAGGTCCTGGCAATGGAACCATTTCTTGGCACAGGGGAAGACCCAGGGTTGAATGCTACAACAACACACCAAAAAATCCCCAACTACCAACCCTTTTGGAAACACATTTGAAGCGGATGAAGTCTCATCGGAGGTAGAGGCAGGGGTGATTGCAAGGATTAGGTGTCTGCAACCTTAGCTAGGACACATATCTGTGATTATAATACTTAATAAAGAACTTAGCACTGTCATTTCCTCAATATACAATCAATAATCACTTCGCTGATAAAACAGGGCTTCACAACATTCACACTGATATAACACATTTAAGTACTTAGCGTCAATAGATAGGTCATATCTAGCAGATCAAGCACTCAGCACATTCATATAGATCAGATCTAATATTATCACATGTCATTAGAACTAAGCATAAGAATATCTATCTAATCATCTCAAATCACTTAGCAAAAGAAGGCATAAACACATTAAGACAAGCACAAAGCAAGACAACACAGTGTTTACATGGTTCACCCCCACCCTGGGGATACATCCACCAACTCTTCTTCTTTATTATCTTCAGTCAATTGGTTACAAGAACAGAGCCATCAAAACCCTACTACGCATAGGACAAAATATCTGTGCAACTTGCTAGATCCTTCTTCCTTATGTTACAACACAAAGCCTTCCACCATCTGTTACAACCACTTGCACTTAGCTCTACAAGTCTCTCACAGTCATGTACAACGTACTTACAAAACCCTACTTGCACTTAGCATACATCACATAGATGCCTATATCTGCCTATATATGCTTATGCATCTATTTATACATTACAAAATAGGACTAAGCATGGGTAAACCCATGGTCCGACATCCCAATCCCGTTACATAATACCAAAAACCCAAAAAGGACCCAAAAGTGAGCTGAGATCCCTTGATCTCCACTTCATCTTGTGCTCCTCCTTCGACAGGCTGTCGAAGTCCCAAAATAGGTCACTATAACCAAGAATCTCCCAAAACTTGGTCAAGGGCCAACACCATTCCAGAGAAAAGGAGTCTAGAACAGGTGAATTTACCTGAAGGCCAAAGCCCCGAAGTCACAAACTTCGGTCAACTCTGGCACTAACCACTCTGATAAAAAGGAGTCTAGAATAGGTGAATTTACCCAAAGGTCAAAGTCCCAGAGTCACAAACTTCGGTCAACTTTGATGCTTACCACTCCAATGAAAATGAGTCTAAAAAAGGTAAGTTTACTTGAATTCCGAAGCCCCGAAGTCATGAACTCCTATTGAATGTTGGATTAGAGGAAGAATAGGAAATTCTGTCAACCATTGATCTATTCAAAGAACACCAACGAAGAAGGTGGTCAACTCTAGACTTGACCTACTCGAATGATAAACATCTCACATAAACCAAGAACTCCCAAAAACCATAGTTCCGGAATAAACAAAGGTCATATGATCAATATAGTTGAAAATATACGGTGGTAGATCTATTTGGAAATTCGACAATAATCGAAGGATGGTATAAAAAGTGCCAAAACTCCTGAAGCCATGAAGTATCGAAGCCATAAAGTAAGACGTGTGAAAGAAGAAAAATATGACATGTGGCCCAATTGGTTGGTGACAAGTGTCAAGATATAGTTGTCACATTAGGTATACAAAAGTCACAAATAAAAATGACACGTGGCAACCACTCAGCCAGTGCCACATCAATAGTGATGTCAGTAGTCACATCACTCCCAGACTACATTATCCAAGAATTTCCAGGTTCTCTTACTAGCAAAAATAACCGAAGAGCCAAAGGCCAAAGTCACGAGTTAACATTTGGTCATTGATCTAAGATCCTACGGAATATTTCTAGACCATCGAATCAAGTAAAATGGAAGGATAAAGTAAGTTTGAATCATGTAGTAACGCTAACCATTGATCTACTTCAAGAGCATTCTTGATCGTTGATCAAGCATAGTGGAAGGATAGCTTAAACGTAGGTGGTAACTGACAACAAGCAATTTCCACCATTATATGACTTATTCGGTAGGTAAAACTCCAGAGGGATTGAACTACTTCATAGTTCAAGTAGCCCGAAGTCCCTGAGTCACAAATAACCTAATACATGAAGAGAGGGAGCTCCTTTGTGACTAATCCTATAGTCCTAGCTCTTGGACATGTGAAGTTTATTAAGTAGGGAAGGGCATATACGCACTCCGGTGGAATTTTCTCTAGAAGAGTTGGAATATTACAAAGGCCAAAGTTCTGAAATGTCGAAGTCCCGAAGAGAACGAGAATCATCCAATCAACTTCATATTAATTCCTAGCCGTCGATTTGTTTAAAGCCTTTGGATAAGCCATGATCTTCCATTTAACAAAATATTAAATATTGATCATTCGATCTACTAGTGAATACAATATACACACTTTGGAAAAATGTACTCCGAGAGGATTGAATGACTGCAAGAACCAGAAGTCCCGAAAGATGAAGTACTGAAGAACCTGGTTCCATCACCAGTCATGTGATAAAGGTAAAGAAGCTAAAGGGGATAGAAGTAAAAAATCCCCTAGATGTTTGAATACGGTCCCATGTAGAAGGATAGGGGCGAAAGAAGAAAGTGTTAATAGAACAATGCTTGGAATGGATAAGCTCGTGGTTTCGAGCTCAGAGTCACACAAATTTTGGTTTGAAGGTAGATCCTTTTGATTAAGACTCGAATTCACAGCAATTGCAAATCTGTAGAATAATGAACCAATACACAGTCATGATTAAACAAGAGTTAAATCATGAGCATTATGAATAAGGAATAAAAAGGAAAAATATATTATTTAAAGCTTAATATTATCATTTAAATGAAGAGGTGCGATGGTTCAAATAAGAGACACAATGCTTCAAATCTCACACCAGTTGGAAGACTATATAAGAAAGAAAGAATGGTGAGAAGAAGGTGTCTCTGTAGTCTAGATCAGAAGATAAAAAATAAAACCAGAGTCCAAGAACAGAAACTAATGATACTTATGTAGTGAGGGTGGAAGGGAGGAGCAAAGAAGGATTCATGTCCTTTACTAAGTAAAGTGTGAATAAAATGGATTTGGTGCTTCCTAGGGTTGGTGCCCTAAATACAAGGGAGTTGGTACTTCCTAGGGTTGGTACCCTGAAAACAAGGGAGTTGGTGCTTCCTAGGGTTGGTTCCCTAAACACAAGGGAGTTGGTTCTTCCTATGGTTAGTGCCCTAAAGACAAGGGAGTTTGTGCTTCCTAGGGTTGGTTCCCTAAATATAGGGGGGTTGATGCTTCCTAAGGTTGGTTCCCTGAACAAAGGGATTTGTGTCTCCTAAACTTGGTTCTCTAAAGAAGATTGGTGTCCTTCACAATCTTAGATTATTTGTAAACCTTGTAATTTTTGTTAATTATATTTATAATTGATTTTAAAATACAAGTCCTTTGTTGATATATTGTGGTGGTTAATAAAATAAAATTACTAATTGTTTAAAAAGGTAATACTGATTCACCCCCCCCCTCTCTTAGTATTCCAACAATTGGTATCAGAGTGAGTACCTTGAGCACAATCTAATAATTGAAAGGTAGATCCTGAAAGAAATGGATCAACAAGAGGGAATGTCTTCCAAAAAAGCACCATTGTTTAACAAAGATGGTTATTCTCTATGGAAAATAAGAATGGAAGGCCACTCGTTGATTATTTTCTTTGATTTTTAGAAATATATTGTAGATGGTTACACTGCACCAACTACTCCACCCACATATGTTGTAGGAAAGAAGATTTGCAATGAAAACTCAAGAGCAGTTAATTCCATTCTAGGAGGATTGAAAAATTCTATATGTGTGAAGTTAATGCATTGTAATTCATCGAAGGAAATCTAGGACAAATTGGAGGTTGTATATGAAGGAGATAGCAAAGTCAATGAACCCAAACTACAAACCTATAGAGCTCTATTTGAAAACTTGAAGATGAAAGAAGAAGAGAACATTTTTGAATACTTTTATAGGGTAGATGTGGTAGTTAACTCAATCAGAGTATCAAGAGAAGAACTTACTAATAAATCTATTGTACAAAATATCTTAAGGCCATTACCTATGAGATATGATTCCAAGATATCCAAAATTGAAGATATACCAGAACTTGACAAACTCACAATAGATCAACTTCATGGAATTTTTACAGCATATGAGATGAGAAGATGGAACAAAAAACCATCAAAATAAGAAACAACTTTTAAGGCATCTAAAGCAGAGAATAAACATGAACATATGTCTCATGAAGATAAGTCAAACATATCATATGTAGAAGAGGCCAAATTTATAAAGAAACTCCAAAAAGGATTTGGAAAATATAAAGGAAACTTACCTTTCAAATGTTTCAACTATGGCGGAATTGGACACTTTGCTAACAAATGTCCCTATCCCAAGCATGAGGAGAATGATGAAGAAGCCCACAAATAGAAAAAACAATACAAGAAGAAATGTTATAAGAGAAATAAAAACTTCTACTCCAAAGAAGACATCATCTCTTCAGACATGAGTGAAGATGAAGATTCAAAGCTTCTATTTATGGGAATGAACACTCAAAATACATAGAAAACTTTGAATCTGAAGTAGAAGTAAAAATAGAACCAGAAATTATTAGTGCTATGGAGGAACTAATAAAGTATAAAAAGAAGAACAAGTTACTGAGGGAACAACTTCAATAATTTGAATAATCACATCAATCAAGAGAAATATATGCATCAAGAACCATCACAGAATCAACACATATCATCTATTATTTGAAGTCCCAACTCATAGAAGATAAAAGAATTGAAGAAGTGATTTTAAAACAACTCAATGATAGAGAACAAGTATGTGAGAAGCTAGAAGTTGAGCTTGAGTTGTTAAAAGGTGAATTTGAAAAAGAAAATAAGAAATCAAAATTTGAAAATAGTTCAAAAATATTAGATGAAATTCTCAGTAGTCAGAGGTCACCAAACAACAAGATTAGTTTGGGATACACCCAAGACTCAACTTCTACCTCAAAGGATCTATCAAAATACCAATCAATTATGCAGATTCTCTAAAAGGCTCCTTAAGAAGAGAACATAATAAGGAAAATATGATACCATTGAAAATTGTTCCACATAAACAAAAATCAACACTCCCTTCTAAAGTAAAAAATGACAAGAAGAATACAATCACTAGAAGAAATCCCCCTAATAAATATCTATTTATTGGATACTGTTACTCTTGCAATAATTTTGGACATAAGGCAGTACACTACAAATCTTATGGACAATACAATCACATAAATGTCCCAAGATATAAGTACAATACAGAGAAGAGAAACTATAACTCATTTTCTCCTTTGCAAAACTTCAATATTGAATGCCAAAAATGAAAAAATTATGGCCATAAAGCCAGTGAATGTAGATCACCAATGAAATCCTTGAATATAGGAAACTCTAATAAACAAAATAAGAAGATATGGAAAATAAAATATGAAGTACAAAGCAAGAAAATTGATGCACCTAAAATTGATGAAGTTAATACTAGGAGAATGGCGGGTAATGATTCTAATAAGGAATATAAAAATCAAAGTTTTGCATATAAAGTGAATCAAGCTCAAGAAAGGAGGGTTCCTAAAGAAGAATATGACATAATTGTAGTTCTTGATGATGTCCTTCAAATCAATAGTCCACTAGCCAATAAAAGAAAAATTGAAAAAGAAAATTCTATGAGAGAAGATGAAGAAATTTTTGTTACACAAAATAGTAACAATGATGATGAATCTTCAATAGTATACCAACCAAAAGAATTGAGTGATGATGATCTCAGAATTTTTCCAATGCTATTTTGATGATCTATCGAAACTCCTCCTAAAAAATATAAACAAAAGGAAGGAAGGAGGAATTAGGGAAGACTTAAGATTGTTCTTGTTGATACCCCTATGAGTATTGGAGTACAACAAAATGAACATCCTTTTGGATTACAAATGAATGAATAGATAACTAGAATCATCGAAAGAAGCATGGTTTGATGGTATAACTCTATGCAGGATCTGACATGGCTTGTTTCATATCTTCATCTTCCCAGGATCGGTGTCAGTTATGTATTCTCTCAACGAAGTTATGGTTTCTGAGGAAAATATTTCACGGTACATGGCCAATACATATGACCAAGGAGCGTTATAGGAAGATCATATTTTTCTTGAAAAATTGATGTATATTCCAGTTGAGAAGTAGTATTTGAAGCAGAAGAAAATTGCACTGATATCATATTTTTCATTTTGAAGAGAAGACATGGGGAGTTATTCTTCTTTCCTTGATTGGGTATAGAAACATGATTCCAAGGGGGAAGATTCATAGACAGGGGGAGCATCATCTCAGAGGGATTTTCACCCTAAAGGGAGCAAGGAAACATCCCTTTTTTTCATTATTGTCAAAGGGGGAGAATGATCAATAAAATCTAGTTAAAGATTGAAAAGGGGGTTTTACTGTGTTACCATCAATGCCAAAGGCGGAGAATGTTGGACATGGTGTTATGGTGTTGGAATTGATGTCAAAGAGGGCCAAATTGATAAATGTTTGTCATGGTATTATGATATTGCCATTATTAGGAAGATAAATATGTTTATGAGATACTAAATCTCAGAAGAGATAACATAGTAGGTTTCATAGAATACATAGCGTGAGGAACATAGGAGTCTCTCATACTACTATATCATGAAGATAAGTCAAACATATCATATGTAGAAGAGGCCAAATTTATAAAGAAACTCCAAAAAGGATTTGGAAAATATAAAGGAAACTTACCTTTCAAATGTTTCAACTGTGGCGGAATTGGACACTTTGCTAACAAATGTCCCTATCCCAAGCATGAGGAGAATGATGAAGAAGCCCACAAATAGAAAAAACAATACAAGAAGAAATTTTATAAGAGAAATAAAAACTTCTACTCCAAAGAAGACATCATCTCTTCAGACATGAGTGAAGATGAAGATTCAAAGCTTCTATTTATGGGAATGAACACTCAAAATACATAGAAAACTTTGAATCTGAAGTAGAAGTAAAAATATAACCAGAAATTATTAGTGCTATGGAGGAACTAATAAAGTATAAAAAGAAGAACAAGTTACTGAGGGAACAACTTCAATAATTTGAATAATCACATCAATCAAGAGAAATAGATGCATCAAAAACCATCACAGAATCAACACATATCATCTATGATTTGAAGTCCCAACTCATAGAAGATAAAAGAATTGAAGAATTCATTTTAAAAAAACTCAATGATAGAGAACAAGTATGTGAGAAGCTAGAAGTTGAGCTTGAGTTGTTAAAAGGTGAATTTGAAAAAGAAAATAAGAAATCAAAATTTGAAAATAGTTCAAAAATATTAGATGAAATTCTCAGTAGTCAAAGGTCACCAAACAACAAGATTAGTTTGGGATACACCCAAGACTCAACTTCTACCTCAAAGGATCTGTCAAAATACCAATCAATTATGTAGATTTTCTAAAAGGCTCCTTAAGAAGAGAACATAATAAGGAAAATATGATACCATTGAAAATTGTTCCACATAAACAAAAATCAACACTCCCTACTAAAGTAAAATATGACAAGAAGAATACAATCACTAGAAGAAATCCCCCTAATAAATATCTATTTATTGGATACTGTTACTCTTGCAATAATTTTGGACATAAGGCAGTACACTACAAATCTTATGGACAATATAATCACATAAATGTCCCAAGATATAAGTACAATACAGAGAAGAGAAACTATAACTCATTTTCTCCTTTGCAAAACTTCAATATTGAATGCCAAAAGTGAAAAAATTATGGCCATAAAGCGAGTGAATGTAGATCACCAATGAAATCCTTGAATATAGGAAACTCTAATAAACAAAATAAGAAGATATGGAAAATAAAATATGAAGTACAAAGCAAGAAAATTGATGCACCTAAAATTGATGAAGTTAATACTAGGAGAATGGTGGGTAATGATTCTAATAAGGAATATAAAAATCAAAGTTTTGCATATAAAGTGAATCAAGCTCAAGAAAGGAGGGTTCCTAAAGAAGAATATGACACAATTGTAGTTCTTGATGATGTCCTTCAAATCAATAGTCCACTAGCCAATAAAAGAAAAATTGAAAAAGAAAATTCTAAGAGAGAAGATGAAGAAATTTTTGTTACACAAAATAGTAACAATGATGATGAATCTTCAATAGTATACCAACCAAAAGAATTGAGTGATGATGATCTCAGAATTTTTCCAATGCTATTTTGATGATCTATCGAAACTCCTCCTAAAAAATATAAACAAAAGGAAGGAAGGAGGAATTAGGGAAGACTTAAGATTGTTCTTGTTGATACCCCTATGAGTATTGGAGTACAACAAAATGAACATCCTTTTGGATTACAAATGAATGAATAGATAACTAGAATCATCGAAAGAAGCATGGTTTGATGGTATAACTCTATGTAGGATCTGACATGGCTTGTTGCATATCTTCATCTTCCCAGGATCGGTGTCAGTTATGTATTCTCTCAACGAAGTTATGGTTTCTGAGGAAAATATTTCACGGTACATGGCCAGTACATATTACCAAGGAGCGTTATAGGAATATCATATTATTCTTGAACAATTGATCTATATTCCAGTTGAGAAGTAGTATTTGAAGCAGAAGCAAATTGCACTGATATCATATTTTTCATTTTGAAGAGAAGACATGGGGAGTTATTCTTCTTTCCTTGATTGGGTATAGCAACATGATTCCAAGGGGGGAGATTCATAGATAGGGGGAGCATCATCTCAGAGGGATTTTCACCCTAAAGGAAGCAAGGAAACATCCCTTTTTTTCATTATTGTCAAAGGGGGAGAATGATCAATAAAATCTAGTTAAAGATTGAAAAGGGGGTTTTACTGTGTTACCATCAATGCTAAAGGGGGAAAATGTTGGACATGGTGTTCTGGTGTTGGAATTGATGTCAAAGAGGGCCAAATTGATAAATGTTGGTCATGGTATTATGATATTGCCATTATTAGGAAGATAAATATGTTTGTGAGATACTAAATCTCAGAAGAGATAACATAGTAGGTTTCATAGAATACATAGCGTGAGGAACATAGGAGTCTCTCATACTACTATATCATCTCTAAGGTGGATCAATGCAGAAAAATATCAGGAGAGAAGGCACAATTGAATGAAGCGGAAAAACAGTTTTGCAATTAAGGAAATGTATGAAAAGGATTTGTAATGTCCCCGTACACCCATGTCGGGCCACACTACGCCAGAGAACTCTTACTGTTCTCTTTGCAAAAAATATTGTACATACCCATCATCCAACTGAGCTATGCCACATAAATTTTTTGAACTTCATGCAATTAAAATATATACACACAGAGCTCTTGCGGAAACATATATATATAACGTAAGCCTACAATACATATATAAATGCACAGATTATCATGGAAATAATAGTAAACGTATACATGCAGTATATGCAGGGAATACCCATAAATATAAAAACAGTTACAAATCATACAAAGGATAAATCCATAATAATAAACACGTAAATAATAATTAAGCATGTAAATTTATCACACAATTGACACTTATATTGGTAATAATGTCATCAACTGCGTTCAGACCTTCCATTTACCTCCCAGCCTTAAACCACATTGTTCATCACTCTCAACAGTGAGTCACCCCCGAGCTGGGACTAAACTCCACCTTGGTAAAGTGATTCCTAATCAGGCTATAGGCTCATAGACAACAAGAAAGACTTCGTCACAGGTGCCAACTCAAACTAACAGCCTACAGTCCCTCATTCCCCACATGCATGTCCCACCCTAGGAAGTGTGCCCCTTCTCTACTCAATAGTCCTTCGGCTGACCCACTTCCTTTCCAGGCTTCAACAACAAGCCAGAAAGGAAGTCTCTGAGCACTGTAGTTGCAGATCAACACCTTCAGTTCCCAACAATTCTCTCACCCAGAGAGAAATTGCTCATGGGCCTGACAACCCGCTTCTTCGGTCCAGCCTGCCAGGCTAACCAGTTACATGAACAGAAAATGGCTATGGATACGGTTCAAGTACAGTGACAGGAAAGTATGGAGGATAGCTAACTGCGTGAGTGAAATATCATGGTATGGTTGAATGGATCACTGAATGATGGATGAATCTTGGGGAGAATGATGAAAAGAATGATGGAAAAAGATGGGAAAATGAACTAAGTCCCAAAAATATGTATGCATGTCCCCAACTTGACACTTTTCATGTTGGGAGCTACTTTGGCCCACTTGTCCCCAACTTTATAACTTAGGATAAAATAATTATCCATACTTTATGATTTAAGAAATATTAATATAATATTCCTTTTTGGCTTAAGCTCTCTAGGTTATCCCTTTTCCTTAACTTTTATCCCTCCCTTTCCCTAACTAGTGGATTTTAGTCCCCCATACTCTTTTATCATGGTCGGTATGCATGCAGCGATGTATTTTATATTAATTAGGAGACATATACAAAAATAGGCGGGCTGGCCTTTAACATCTATGCTCTCTGGCCTAATCAAAATATAAGCATCCTAGCTTATAATAACTGGCTCACCATCCTATAAAACGAAACGTATACACAAAAGGCTCCATGGCCTCAAAATCGCGTGCACTCAAGTTGTTGCACACAGTATCCAGGAATTGCACACTTCATCATTTTACTGTGCAGTACAAGCACGCACTATGCCATGAAATGTGCATACAAAATGATATCAAACAGCTCACCAACTTAAGTACATTTTCATTTACATCACAATTGGGTTCGGCCTAGGGATATTACAATTCCCTCCCCTTATTTATGAACTGTACTCAGTGCATCATGTACCCATATACAAAATAATTTAAAAAATCCTAAAAACGATGCGGGTATTCTGCCATGATAGAATCATGTTGCTTGTTTTTTCTGGGCAGTTTAGTGATGAAATCCATGGTTACAAATTCCTAGTTCCACTCAGGAATGGGTAATGGTTGTAGCAAACCAATTGGGTGTCTATGCTCAGCCTTTACCTTTTGACATTCCAAACATTTGGAAATACAATCAACAACCTCTTTCTTCATGCCTGGCCAATAATATTGGCTTTTGACAGCTGCAATAGTTTTTTGATAACTTGGGTGCCCAACATAAGGTACATTATGAATTTTCCTCAATATCAGATTTTTCAATTTCTAAGTGTTTGGTACATAAATTTTTCCCCTGTACATGGGAATTTCATCATTATCTAGCTTGTATTCTTCAATTTTCTGCTGCAAAATACCTTGTTGTAATTTTGCTACTAATTTCTTGTATTGCAAATCTAATTTTGCAGCCTCTAAAATTTTGGGTTTCAAATCTGATTGGTACATGCTAATGTCTATAGCATGCATTTCATGCACTCTTCTATTGAGTGCATCAACCACTTTTTTTTATTTCCCCTTGATATGCTTTATATCAAAGTCATATTCACTTAGAAATTCTAACTATCTGCTTTGCCTAGCATTTAGAGTTGGTTGATCAAAAAAATATTTCAAACCATTATGGTTTGTTCTTATCTCAAACCTTTTCCCCATGAGGTAGTGTCTCCATTTCCTCAAGGCATGAACTATGGCTTCCAACTCCAAATCATGAGTGGCATAGTGTCTTTCGTGCTCCTTCAACTTCCTTGATTCATAACATATAAAAAACCCATTTTGATTGAGGACTCCACCAAGTCCCTCTTTACATGCATCTATGCATACAATGAAGTCTTCATTTGGTTCTGCAATCCTTAGTATTGGAGAACTTGTTAATAATTGTTTCAAGTGTTGGAAACTCATTTCACAATCCAATGTCCACTGAAACTTCACACCCTTTCTTTGTAAGGAAGTGATTGGGTGTGCAATATTTGAGAATCCTTCAATAAATATCCTATAGTATCCTACAAGGCCTATGCATGATCTGACCTCTGACACATTATTTGGAACTGACCATTCTCTAATGGCTTCTATCTTCTCAAGATCCACTGCTATCCCATCCTTTGAAATGATATGCCCCAAATAATGAATTTTATTTTGATAAAATGAGCACTTTCTCAATTTGGAATACAACTTATGCTATCTTAATACTTGCAACACCATCCTCAAATGATGTTCATGCTCTTCCTCTAACTTAGAGTATATAAGAATGTCATCCAAAAAGACAATGACAAACTTGTCTAAATATTCTCGAAAAACACCATTCATTAAGCACATGAAAATAGCTGGTACATTTGACAACCCAAATGGCACCACTGTGAACTCATAATGACCATACCTTGTCATAGAGGCAGTCTTACTAATGCCTTCCTCTTTAATCCTTACATGATGGTATCCTGACCTAAGATTTATCTTTGAAAAGATCTTTTCATCCTTCAATTTATCAAAAAGATCATCAATCCTTGGCGGAGGATACTTGTTCTTTACAGTCACTTTATTCCACAGTCTGAAATCAATGCACAATATTAATGTCCCATATTTCTTCTTCATGAACAGGAATGGGGCACCCCAAGGTGATACACTTGGGCATATATACCCCTTCTTTAAAATTTCTTCAAGCTGCATGTGCAACTCCTTCAACTATGGTGTACTCATTCTTTAAGGAGTCTTTGAAACTAAAGCTGCTCCAGGCATCAAATTTATAGAGAAATCAATATCTCTCTTTGGGGGTATTCCTGGTACCTCCCTGAACACATCTTCAAAATTTTCCAAGACTGCAAAATCTATTGGCATGTTTTACAGGCAGTGTATGCGTGTCATTGATGGCAAGTACAACAACAATAATGACTTGGGTACAGGAAGGATGTGTCAGGCAGGCACCAGAAGTCTTTTGGCAAGAAGATGTAGAACCGGCTTGACAAGATGAGAGTATACGAAGGTATGCTTGTTCATTTGATGGCAAACAAGCAGGCAAGGAAGACCAGCAACGCAACGATGATCAAATAGCAAGATTGAAGTTTTGGTCAAAATTCATTTCGGAGTTTTTCAACTACCGGGATTTCGGATACCGGGAGTTGGAGATGTCAAGAACTCCCACATCAGGAGTCCCAAAATGACGAAATGTGAAAACCCGAAAAGGTGCATCACTCAGAATGTTGAATATCGGGATTTTGGTTACCGGGAGATGGAGTGACAAGGACCCTTCGACATCAAGAGTCCCAAAATGCCGAAATGTGAAAACCCAAAAAGGCGCATCACTCAGAATGTTGAATATCGGGATTTTGGTTACTGGGAGATGGAGCGACAAGGATCCTTCGTCATCAGGAGTCCCGAAGTGCCGAAAAGTGAAACATCGAAATTCCAGAAGTAGGCACATCATACTGGGATTTCGAATACCGAGAGATGGAGAAGTTAGAGACTCTCAACATCAGGAGTCCCGAAGTGCTGAAATAGGAAATCCCAGAAACAGACACATCAACAAACCATGTCAGCTAAAGACACGTGGCACAATCAGGCAATGACAAGTGTCAAGTTGATTCAACATTTCAGGCACATGTAAGTCACGAATCAGAATGACACGTGGCAGCTATTCGACACGTGTCAATCCACATGTGACGTTAGCAAGTTTACTTCACATTGAAACTTTCTATTTCAGAGTTTTACACAACAAGAAAAAAATCCACCATCACGATGTCCCGAACTCCGAAATGTCGAAAGGGACCATTGTGTGTCTCGAAAAACTCAAAGCGAAAAATGCCGAAATCCCATCAACCATCCATCTCAGTAGGTTATGTGAACCGTCTGATCACTTCGGAGATTTTGTGATTATGAATTTGATAATGTTGAAGTCACGATGACTCGAAAGGGAAAAATCCTGAAATCGTGAAACCTGAAGTCGTGAAATGCCGATTCGTCGAAAAGAGAAACTCAGGAGTATGAACCATTGATCCGACTCCATTTCGGAGTTTCGGATACCGGAACTTGGAGGTGTCAAGAACACTTCACCACAGAAATGACAAAATCCCAAAATGCAAAATTGCGATATACAGTTTCGAACTAGCCGGTGGTCACCGCTTGTGGTCCCGTGGGGGAAGGAGCTAATATAGAAAAGCTCCTTTTTCCAGAGTTTCGAGGATCAGGACCTAGAGTGTAACACATCTTTACCCCGAAGATCCCGAAATACTGAAATGCGAATTGGTGAAATAAACGCAATATCACATGAAGTCAATCCAATGGTGCAGGTGATTTTGGGCATGATCGGAGGGCTAATGTTGCTCCTCGCAGTCTAACTGCTAGAAACCATTGATCGTCTCTGCCAGAGGATTCAAAGAAACCTCTCTGTGATCGCCAGAGGAGATGAAGGGTCTCCAAGCTTCTTCCAGTGAATGAAGATGATTCTTAGAGGGACTGACAAGTGGATGAGCATTGAAGTCTGTCACTGAAGCAGAAAGGGACCATTGTGTCTCTCGAAAAACTCAAAGCGAAAAATGCCGAAATCCCATCAACCATCCATCTCAGTAGGTTATGTGAACCATCTGATCACTTCGGAGATTTTGTGATTATGAATTTGATAATGTTGAAGTCATGATGACTCGAAAGGGAAAAATCCCGAAATCGTGAAACCTGAAGTCGTGAAATGCCGATTCGTCGAAAAGAGAAACTCAGGAGTATGAACCATTGATCCGACTCCATTTCGGAGTTTCGGATACCGGAACTTGGAGGTGTCAAGAACACTTCACCACAGAAATGACAAAATCCCAAAATGCAAAATTGCGATATACAGTTTCGAACTAGCCGGTGGTCACCGCTCGTGGTCCCGTGGGGGAAGGAGCTAATATAGAAAAGCTCCTTTTTCCAGAGTTTCGAGGATCAGTACCTAGAGTGTAACAAATCTTTACCTCGGGGATCCCGAAATACCGAAATGCGAATTGGTGAAATAAATGCAATATCACATGAAGTTAATCCAATGGTGCAGGTGATTTTGGGCATGATCGGAGGGCTAATGTTGCTCCTCGCAGTCTAACTGTTAGAAACCATTGATCGTCTCTGCCAGAGGATTCAAAGAAACCTCTCTGTGATCGCCAGAGGAGCTGAAGGGTCTCCAAGCTTCTTCCAGTGAATGAAGATGATTCTTAGAGGGACTGACAAGTGGATGAGCATTGAAGTCTGTCACTGAAGCAGAAAGTATAAGCTTGACTATGCCAGAGAAGATGAAGAGTCTCGACTGCTAGAGAGGCTGAGGAATCTCAGCATGACATCCAGTGATGCTAAACACATGGGCAAACTGCCATAGAAGCTGAAGATTTTCCATGATGAACAGGCAGAGCACTCAACATGCAGAGGATGCAGAACCATGGGACACAAAGCATGCACAAGATGGACAGTGAGTATAAGAATATGGAACAAAGAAGAGATTGTTTTTGTTTCTATTGGGTGTGATGCATGTGCAAAGAAGAAGGTGGAGTGTAGCAGCTGGGAGGTACAGAAGACAAATGGTGCATTGAAGAGGAATGGTGCATAGAGTACAAAAGATAGAAGAACAGAAAGTGAAAGGAAGACGTGCAGGAAGACTGTGAGGCAGACAGAGCAATGAAAATCTTGCATAACAGTGATGAGACCGGTAAGTTGTTGTTAAACATTATATCACTGTAATAAGTTTCAGTAACACATTTTGATAATCTAGGGTGGTAGGGAGGTGCTAGGGAGGACTGGTGTCCTCAGAGGTTCAAGTGGGTGCTTGAACACAGGGAGTTGTAGCTTCGTTCTAGTTGGTGCTAGAGAAACCAGGGAGTTGGTGCTTCCTTCTAGTTGGTGCTAGAGAAACCAGGGAGTTGGTGCTTCCTTCTATAGGGTGATAGAGAAAACAAAGAGTTGGTGCTCTCAGCAAGTTGCAACTTGCAAAAACAGAGGTTGTAGCCTCACAATGAGTTTGTGCTCATATGTATGATAATGTAAATAATGTAAATAATACTTATCATATAAAGAAGAAGAGGCTTTTACTAGGTATGGGTTTCCTTGGGAAATGTATGTCTCTATGTTTCTCATATATGTGACTGATGTTGAATGTGCCATTGTTTATTTTCCTGCATTATTGTGATCATCATTGAGTGCCTTGTAAAGATTTTAAAAGAAGCATAATTGTTTAAGCACGGTAACAACTGATTCACCCCCCCTCTCAGTTGTCCAACAATTGGTATCAGAGCTGGCCCCTTTTATCTAAAGGTAGATCCTAGAGCTTAAACATGTCAAGCCATGAAGGAAATTCAACCAGCAAGGCCCCCCTGTTCAATGGAACAAACTTTGCCTTATGGAAAGCTAGAATGAGAACCTACATAATGGCTTTAGGTGCAGATGTTTGGGATGTGGTAGGTAATGGTTATGTAAATCCAGTTGTACTAGCTAATAAGGATGACGAACTAGAATTTAGCTTCAATGCTAAGGCTATGAATGCTATCTTGAGTGGGTTTGTAGAAGCAGAATTCGTAAAAGTTATGCATCTAGGAACTGCCAAAGAAATGTGGGACAAACTCATTAACAGTTATGAGGGTAATGAGAAGGTAAAGGATGCCAAGCTTCAAACCTACATAATGCAGTTTGAACAACTGAAGATGAAGGAAGATGAAACTGTTGGAAAATACTTTCTGAGA
>SNQJ01S0032069.1:72059-90344 GCA_010110895.2 Picea sitchensis
AAGAGAGGAACAACTAACAACAATCTGTATATTAAAACAGAGGATAATAATTTGCTCATCGTATTGGTCTATGTAGATGACATCATCTTTGGATGTAATAAGGATTCATTGGTATAATGGTTTTCTTCTGCCATGGAGTCTGAGTTTGAAATGTCTATGATAGGAGAACTGTCATTTTTTCTTGGTCTACAAATTACTCAGAGGTCCGAAGGGATGTTCATTTCTCAAGAAAAATATCTAAGAGAAATGTTGAAAATGTTTCAAATGGAAGATTCTAAACTTGTGGGTACACCTATGGTAACTGGATGTAAATTAAGAAAGGATGATGATTCACCTGATGTTGATCAAAGCTCATAGCGATCAATGATAGGCAGTCTATTGTACATCACAACATCTCTCCTAGACATAATGCATGCTATAGGAATGGTAGGAAGATATCAAGCTGCACCTAAATAGAGTCATTTGCAAGCTGTCAAAAGGATATTCGGGTATTTAAAAGAAACAATGACTTATGGTCTGTGGTATCCCATAAATCAGAATTTTCAATTAACTGCTTATTGAGATGCAAATTGGGCAAACTGTGTTGATGAGAGAAAAAGCACCAGTGGAGGAGCATTCTTCCTAGGTGACTCTTTAGTAGCATGGCTTAGTAAAAAGCAAGGTTCCATTTCTTTATCAACCACAGAGGCAGATTACATTGTTGCTGCTACCTGTTGCACTCGGGTATTATGGATGATTCAGACACTTGCAGACTCGGAGGTAAAATACACTGATCCCAATTCATTGTGATAACACTAGTGCTATCAGTGTGTCTAAAAATCCTCTATTCCACTCCAAGACCAAGCATATTCTCATAAAATATCATTTTTTGAGAGAGAAGGTCACCAATCAGAATGTTCAGGTCCATTACAATCCCACTACAGAACAAATTGCAGACATCTTTACTAAACCCCTAGCCAAGACACCATTTGAATATCTCAGACAAAAGTTGGGTGTCATCCCATCTCACATCTAAGAGAGTCCATCCTGTTAGGGGGAGTCCTGTATTGGTTGCATATTTGATACCTCTTAAAATTAATGCAACAACTCAAGGGGAGCATGTTTTCGTTGGCATTGATGTCAAAGAGGGAGAAAAGGACAGGGTGCCTTTGTTGCCATCAATGCCAAAGGGGGAGATTGTTGGCATGTTTTACAGGCAGCGTATGCTTGTCATTGATGGCAAGTACAACAACAATAATGACTTGGGTACAGGAAGGATGTGCCAGACGGGCACCAGAAGTCTTTTGGCAAGACGATGCAGAACTGGATTGACAAGATGAGAGTATGTGAAGGTATGCTTATTCATTTGAAGGAAAAAAAGCAGGCAAGGAAGATCAGTAGTGCAACGATGATTGAATAGCAAGATCAAAGTTTTGGTCAAACTTCATTTCGGATTTTTTCGACTACCGAGATTTCGGATACAGGGAGTTGGAGATGTCAAGAAATCCCACATCAGGAGTCCCAAAATGACGAAATGTGAAAACCCAAAAAGGCGCATCACTCGGAATGTTGAATATCGAGATTTTGGTTACTGGGAGATGGAGCGACAAGGACCCTTCGACATCAGGAGTCCCGAAATGCCGAAATGCGAAAACCCGAAAAGGCGCATCACTTGGAATGTTGAATATTGGGATTTCGGTCACTGGGAGATGGAGCGACAAGGATCCTTCGTCATCAGGAGTCCCGAAGTGCTGAAAAGTGAAACGTTGAAATTCCAGAAGCAGGCACATCATACCGGGATTTCAGATACTAGGAGATGGAGAATTCAGAGACTCTCAACATCAGGAGTCCCGAAGTGTCGAAATGCGAAATCCCAGAAACAGACACATCAACAAACCACGTCAGCAAACCATGTCATCTAAGGACACGTGGCACAATTAGGCAATGACAACTGTCACGCTAATTCAACATTTCAGGCACATGTAAGTCACGAATTAGAATGACACGTGGTAGTTATTGGACACGTGTCAATCCACATGTGACTTCAGCATGTTTACCTCACATCGAAACTTTCTATTTCATAGTTTTACACAGCAAGCAAAAACTCCACCATCACGATGTCCCGAATTCCGAAATGCCGAAAGGGACCATTGTGTGTCTCGAAAAACTCGAAGGGAAAAATGTCGAAATCCCGTCAACCGTCCATCTCAGTAGGTTATGTGAACCGTCCGATCACTTCGGAGATTTTGTGATCATGAATTTGATAATGTTGAAGTCACGATGACTCGAAAGGGAAAAATCTCGAAATCGCGAAACCTAAAGTCGCGAAATGTCGATTCACTGAAAAGAGAAACTCAAGAGTATTAAGCATTGATTTAACTACATTTCATAGATTCAGATATCGGAACTTGGAGGTTTCAAGAACACTTCACCACAGAAACACCGAAATCCCAAAATGAGAAATTTCGATATACAGTTTCAAACTAGCCAGTGGTCACCGCCTGTGGTCCCATGGGGGAAAGAGCTAGTATAGACAAGCTCCTTTTTCCGGAGTTTCGGGGATCAGGACATGGAGTGTAACAAATCTTTACCCCGGGGATCTCGAAATACCGAAATGTGAATTGGCAAAATAAACGCAAGACCACATGAAGTCAATCCAATGGTGCAAGTGATTTTGGGCACGATCGAAGGGCTAATGTTTCTCCTCGCAGTCTAACTGCTAGAAACCATTGATTGTCTCTGCCAAAGGATTCAAAGAAACCTCTGTGTGATCACCAGAGGAGTTGAAGGGTCTCCAATCTTCTTCCAGTGAATGAATATGATTCTTAGAGGGACTGACAAGTGGATGAGCGTTGGAGTCTGTAACTAAAGCAGAAAGTATAACCTCGACTATGCCAGAGAAGATGAAGAGTCTCGACTGCCAGAGAGGCTGAGGAATCTCAGCATGACATCCAGTGATGCTGAACACGTGGGAAAACCGCCAGAGAAGATGAATAGTTTCCATGATGAACAGGCAAAGCACTCGACATGCAGAGGATGTAGAACCATGAGACACAGAGCATGCACAAGATGGACAGTGAGTATAAGAATATGGAACAAAGAAGAGATTGTTGTTGTTGTTATTGGGTGTGATGCATGTGAAAAGAAGAAGGTGGAGTGCAACAGCTGGGAGGTATAGAAGACAAATGGTGCATTGAAGAGGAATGGTGCATAGAGTACAAAAGATAGAAGAACAAAAAGTGCAAGGAAGACGTGCAGGAAGATTGTGAGGCAGATAGAGCAGCAAAAATCTTGCAGAACAGTGATGAGACCGGTAAGCTGTTGTTAAACATTATATCACTGTAATAAGTTTTAGTAACACATTTTGATAATCCAGGGTGGTAGGGAGGTGCTAGGGAGGACTGGTGTCCTCAGAGGTTCAAGTGGGTGCTTGAACACAAGGATTTGTAGCTTCGTTCTAGTTGGTGCTAGAGAAACCAGAGAGTTGGTGCTTCCTTCTAGTTGGTGCTAGAGAAACCAGGGAGTTGGTGCTTCCTTCTAGTGGGTGCTAGAGAAAACAGAGAGTTGGTTCTCTCAGCAAGTTGTAGCTTGCAAAACCAGAGGTTGTAGCCTCCCAATGAGTTGGTGCTCATATGTATGATAATTTAAAGAATTTAAATAATACTTATCATATAAAGAAGAAGAGGTTTTTACCCTGTATGGGTTTCCTCAGGAAATGTCTGTCTCTGTGTTTCTCATATATGTGACTGATGATGAATGTGCCATTGTTTTTTTCCCTGCATTATTGTGATCATCATTGAGTGCCTTGTAAAGATTTTAAAAGAAGCATAATTGTTTAAGCATGGTAACAACTGATTCAACCCCCCTCTCAGTTGTCCAACAAAATCTGCCAAATTTGGCACCTTAACTTTAGGTGTCTCTTCCATATGTGCTGCAAATATTTGACACCCTTTTTTTGTAACATTTCTTCAGTTGCAATGTTGAAATTATTCTTATGGTTATTTCCCTAGGAATTCCCTACACTTTCCTTAGGGTCCCTTCCTCATCCAAGAAAGTAAATGCCTTGTTATGACAGTCTAGGATGGCATGATGCTAGTCCAACCAATCCATCCCAATTAGACAGTCATAGGAACCTAAAAGAAATATGTTCAAATATGGCCTGGTGTTCAACCCATTCATTTCCATAAGACATGACTTAACCATCTCATTAACTTTTCTTTTGGCTCCTGTAGCCAGCTGCACCAACCAAGGTTTTCCATTCTTTCTTCTTGGAAAATGCAAACTTTCCACCATCTTAGGATCTATATAACTATGACTAGCTCCTGAATCAATTAAAATAGCAATGGTTTGGTTGTTGATCATACCTTCCACTTCAATCATGTGTGACTGATACTCTTATTGCTTGTTGTCTAGGGCTGCAGAGATCCTTGGCACATTTCTACTCATGTCCTCCACTTTTTCATCTTGGTGTACATTCTGAACAGTTCTCACATTTTCACCTTTGTGAGGACAATCTCTATACATATGATCTCCTTTACAACCCCAACATTAAATAGGTGGTTGCCTTGGCCGTTGACCCCCTACCTCAATTGTTCTGGGTTCTCTAGAAATTTGTTGTCCCTGTGGATTATTTCATAAGAATGGTGGCTTAGATCCCTTGTTCCTCTGATCCACCTTGAATTTTTTTTTGTCTTCCCAATATTTTTGGAAAGCTAGACTTGATTTTTGTTGATCATAAAGGCATTTAGCTCGCCTTATGGTCTCCTCCAATGTCTTTGGATCATCATACTATATTTTGGCACCGATAAATGATGGAAATCCACTCAAATACCTCTGAATTTTAACTATCTCATCCTTGATGAAAGAGACATACTTCAACAGTTCTAAAAACATTCTCTCGTATTCATCTATTGTCATACTCCCAAGTTTGAGCTCAAAGAAATCTTTCATTTTCTTGTCATAATATCTCTTAGTCAAGTATTTCTTCTCAAAATACTTCTTGAATTCTCTCCAAGTAACACTTTTCTTTTTAATGTGTTGCACCTGCACAAGTTGATCCCACCACATGGATGCCTTTCCCTTGAGTTGATAGATATAAATTCTACCTTTTGCATGAGAAGAATAATTATGCAATTGAAAATACTTTATCATGCCCAACAACCATGTCTCTTCATCTTCATCCTTCTTGTGCTCACCATCAAATGTAGGAGGTTTGATTTTGTTCATTTCTCCTCGAAGCTCATCCACCCCAGGCCTCTTATGCTTTTTGACAGGGGATGGACTTGAGATGCTATGTTATCTATTATTGGAATTCCTCAGGGAGTGATGGTGATGTCTGCTAACACTTTTAGTTCTTGTTTTCTCATTAGGAGGCCTGTGACTTCCAGATTTTATTGAGCCACTCTCCTTATCCAATTTCTTTTCTATTCTATTCGAACTCTACAATAACTTCATGTTGAAGTCATCCTGCTACTCCTTGTCTCTCATAAGCCTTTCATTATCATCTTTATGACTTTGGAAATCCTTCTGCAAATTTTTAATGGTCTCTGCCATATTCATGTTTTCATCTCTTCCTTCTCCAAGTCCATTGGAGTTTGTTCCTTCAATGCCCAAATGGTCATCCCTCCCTCTAATATCATCTTCATGGATGTAATTCCCTTATGCCTCTTCCATTCCTATGGAATCTGTGCTTATCTTGACCTAATCTAGTTGTTGTTAACACTGCAAAATGTGTAGTGATGCAGGAGCATCGCTCCCAAGCCAGCCATGTGCCATCTAGCCAGCCCACTTAGCGCATTCAAAGCGCGCATTCAAGGAAGAGAGGTGCCAGTCCTCCAACATTTTGAATTTGATTTCAATGTAATTAATGTATGTAAGGTAGTGGAGCCATAGAGCCATGCCTTTGAGCAGGCGTTAGTTATAGGCAGCCTTAAATGGTTGTAAGGATGGATCTAGTTCCGATCTGGACTAGACAACCATTAATTGTAAAATTCAATGTAATTGAATAGAGTAGGTGAGATGGAGGGAAGAGCTCAAAGAGCCCCCTCATGTAAAAGATCTTCGATCTTATTTGTGAGTTAGTAGTTAAGAGAGATCTGCATGAGACGAGTTGTTGAGTAGAAAAGAGAGAAGAGATGAGACTCTATTACAATCCGCGCTCATAACCTTTGTAAAGGTATTCATATTAATACAAACAACAGTTTTTCCTGCATGAGATTCTTTGTGGGTTTATGTGTTTATGAATGAATGTTTTTATGCTTTTATGCTATGTTGTAGATGTGCATTTGCAAGGACAGATAGATTTTCCTATCTATGGGTTCTTTGATTTCAAGTTTGGGTTTCTTTGAGGCTTCATGCCAAGAGGGTGTGATAGAATGTTACGGGTTCTAAAATCCAGTGCATAGATGCACTCCTGAATTCTATGGAATTTGGGCAAGGACATGTCAGGAGGGCGCATCAGCTGAAGTTATTGGCTTAAGGAGAAACCTCAAGGTTGATGAATACCTTGGAGGTGAGACTGTGCAGAGGAGGACACAGTAGAAGGCAGAATCTATGAAGAGTTATGTATAGCTCTATCAGGAGGAAATCAAGCAAGTGCACTAAGTGAAGAGGAGAAATCTTGTTGAGTTCATTAAGGGAAACAGAGTCACTAAGAGAACTCTAGAGAAACTCTACCCGGTGGGCATTGAGCAGATGCACGGGTTGCATTGAGGAGGAGAACTCTGGTTTGAGTTCAGAAAGGAGATAGAATCACTGAGGATTATATAAATCTCTTACAGGAGGGCATTGAGTAGGTGCCAGAGTGCACAGAGAACTCTTAGAGTTATGAGGGAAAGAAGTGACACAGGAGGACCTTCATAGGGTTGTTGAATACCCTGCAAGCTTAGCAAAGAGTCCTTGAGAATAAGTTGCCAAGAGGGAACTTATATTCCCCTTGAAGGGAGAGAGAAGGGGTTGAGACCCTTAAGGTTTGATCAAGGAGATGCTCAAGACAGATAGCACCTTCGTGTGCGCAGAGACCCTATAGGAATCACAGAGGTCGAAGAAACCTTCAAGGTTTTAGAATGAGAAGCTCGGGAGGAAAAGTCCCTCTGAGCACAGAGCGACAACTGCAAGGAGTGCAGAGTTCAAAGTTTGAGAAAGCTTAGGAGGAGAAGTGCTTTCACATACAGGCCCATTGCCAAGAGGTTGCAGAGGCCGAGAAAGAGAAGACCTTTGGAGGGTTCATAATTGCAAAGCTCAGGAGGGACAGTGTATTTAGAACGTAAGCAGGAGCCAAGGTTATAGGATTTGGAATGGAAGAAAAGGTCGATACCTTTGAGATTTCAGAAAATCTTCCAAGGCGAAGGAAGAAGCGTAAGCTCAGGAGGGACCTACAGTTGTCGTCGATTCGGGTATTGGAGGAATATCTGGACCGTTGAAGTTTCACGTCTAGGCGCAGGCAGGAAAGTGTTATGCAGGAGGAATAGATCTGGGCCGTCAGATCTCGTGCAGATAGATGACAGTTATCAGATCTGGGAGAAGATGCATGCGGGTTAATCTCACAGGAGAATTCTATTGTTTTTGAATTCAGGGATTAGAGAAACTAGGACTTGGAGTCATTGCATCGTGGATTTTTGATCCATGAAATCCCGAAGAAACAGAGGTTGTCCATCGTGGAGACGACACGTGGAAAAGATCCGGAAGCCATAGGAGCTTCGAAAATCAGGAGATTGAGAGGTAAGAATCGAGAAACAAGAAGTCTTGACTCATGAAGTCCCGAAGATATCAAAGTCATCCATTTGTGGAGGATGCATGTCACAAGATCCTTGTATTTCATGGATTCATGCATCGAAGAGTGGAATGGAGGAGTCTTTCAACTTTGAAACTTGCGAAGTCCCAAAGCGATCAGGGTCATCCATCTATTGAGGAAATGTGGCAATGATCAGAGAGCTACCGGGAGTTCAAACATCGGGAGTTAGAAGGACCATGGATCAGTGCAGCTGGGGGCGTGAAGTCCTGAAACACTGAGAACATTGGGACCGTCCAACAGGAGGACACATGGCAGCGATCGTGGTATCGAGAGAGTCCCAAAAAGGCCATTTCGGCATTCCAGGTATCGGGGATGCAAAGGGAAAGAATTTTTGATTCTTGACCCATGAGATCCCGAAAGGACACAAGTCTTTGGATCAGGAGAGGCTATGAGCCGTTGATCCTAGCTAGAAGAGGAAGGTCGACATTTCAGAGCAGCGGTACTTCGGTATATCAAATACCAGGAGTACGAAGGAGCAAGGGTCATTGTAACGGGAAATGTGAAGTCCCGAAGTGCAAAACCCCGAAAGCGTTGAAAGAATAGAGCCGGACCATGGAGCAGGGTTACAGGTTTCGGCATACCGGAATTTGGGATTTCGGAAGTCCTAGAGACAAGGGATCAGGGCTTAGGGTGTTGAAAACCATGAAGTCGCAAAAACACGATGTGTTCTTGGAGTGGGATAGTAAAGGCATGGATTTCAGGTTTCGGCATACTAGGGATCCCACAGACAGAGAACCAGGCAACTTCGCATTGGAAGTCCCAAAGTTGTGAAACGCGAGACACATCCTTTGGAGGAGAAAGTGGCCAGGGATTCAGCATTTCGGGCATCGACACTTTGGTCGTCCTAATGACTAGGAGCTAGGGCTCTTGGTGTTGAAAACTCCGAAGTAGGCTGCGGTCACGGGGAAGAGAGGTCACATGGACTGATATATGGCCCAGGGGGCTAATCACTGTTGAGCGCCATTTGGGCATTTCGGCATTTTGGTGATCGGGGGATCGAGGAGGTAGAGACTCTCGACAGTAGGGCTCATGGAGTCCTGAAACCTGAAATTACTTTTTGGGAAAATACCGAAGGTCATATTCAGTGATCGTGGGAAGGTGAAGCTCGTGCCTGATGCATGTTCACACAGGCGGGGTTTCACAAGGACCTGTGGATCGGATTCGTGAGGCCTCAAGGAAGGTCGAAAGAACCATTTCAGTTTTGTGGATCTGAAGGATAGAACGATACTAAGACCAGGAGGTCATGCAGAACCTACGGAGGTAGGGGGTGTTGTGCCATGCAGCCAACAAAACTTTGTCAGGCTAACTGATTCAACAATTTCATGAAAAATATGAATCATTTTGGTTCCATAATATATCATAATTATTTATTCTAATTTCCTAGATATTTAAATGCACAGATCAATTTTATGGGTGTATATTTATATTCCATTGTCCAAGACCTTTCCAACTCCTTCTCCCATGCTCAATTTCGAGTCTTGAGCAAAAAGTTATGGCTATTTGAAATTTTCCCATTAATTTTTCTATTCAGTTTTCAACTTGACGCTACTCTGTGCTGTAATGTGCATTTTTGAACCTACTCCTTTGGAATTTTTGTAGGATATCAATTGGGTTTCCTCATATACATATTATGGACACTCTGTCCAAGTTTCACCTCTTTCTGGGTTCTAGGATGCTAGTTACAACCTGCTGAAATTCCATACCAAAATACCATATTATAACTGGTATGCTACATGTACCTTATTTTCCATATTAAACACTTTTAACATGCCCAAAAATTTAATTCATCTATTGGAATTCCTTCTATTGTTCAATATCTTTCCATTGACTATTCATGTACCTCAATCTGATTTCGGAAAAGAAAGTTATGTCTCTTTGAAGTTAGACGGGTCTTAAAATTTACCCTCCATTGTTTGTGATGTAACTTTCTCATAAAAGATTTGTTTGACAAACAATTTACACCATTATAAATCTCTCTCTGAGCTATTTTATTTGAGCTGCAAAGACATAGTGTGCCTTGTCACACTCTATTCTCATGGTTTTCGAGTGCTTAAAAACGCTCTTAAGGGACTCAAAAACACGTTGCAAAAAGATGACTTTCAAGTGATATAAAACGTCGCAAAAATCACCAGTTTTTTGTTGTTGTTCACCCTTCTAACAACTTCGTGCACACAATTTCAACCTATAAACCCATATTCACCATGAAAAACAACAACACAAGGTAAATCATGCTTCGTGCACTTTAAAACCACCGTGTATCACTTCTCTACCGCACCAATATCTTGCACACACTACTTTTGTGTCGTACGTCAATATCTACTGTGTGCAGTTTTGGTTCTTGCACTATTACCTGTTGCACACAGTTTTTTGTATTGTGCACTGATATTTTGTGTGCATTATACTCTATGCGCTGCACCATGCTATATTTTAGTACGCCTCCACTGTGCACCAAAACTCTTCGCGCACCACTAACTAAACTGTCGCGCGACAACATATACCCACATTGCGCATGCGCCAACAAAAATCCTCTACGCTCTGCCAACACTGTGCACACCACGTGCATCATTATTATGTGTTTGCACACCGTGCAATGTTAAATTTAGCACGCGCTCTTGTACACCAACATTTTTCCGCGCAGCGCCGCTATTTAGCACACACACCCGCACACTAACATTTTTCCGCGCAACACCAAAATTTAGTGTGCGCACCAGCACGCCAATATCTTTCTGCGCAGTGCTGAATTTTACCTATCATAAGATTTTCACTGCACATCATGTATTTTTAGTGTGCCCTCCTGCGTACACTCATTTTTATGCACATCAATTCCTTGTGAATTCCGCTGCATAAATTGGGGCTTTTGCTTAATGTTTTCCCCAATTTACCATAGACATTCTACAACTATGAAATTCGTTCAATTTCACCCCGATAACACCAGTTCAACTTATACAACAACAAATCATTGTAGGTTGACATTTCTGGAACGCATTTACCTAAAATCAATTCATGAATTGAGAATTTTATTTACTAATCTCACTCCATCTGTCATGGCTTCACTGTAACTTCAAATTTGACCAATTCCATGTCTAAATTTTCTAGAACAGATATTAAAAAAATAATATCTCACCACTTGGATGAATTTCTCCATTTTCTCATGAATTTAACAACAAAAATTGGGGCTTTTCCCCAATTCCGCCCAGTTGTTGTTACTTTTTACTATGGATGCTCTACAAACTGAAATTTGGCCACTTCAAAATAAATCCTTTGTGACATTTCGCTTCAACTCAACTTTCTTGGCCCATCCAAGCTCAGTGTTGAAAACTAAAGCTCTAATACCATATTGTAATGTCCACGACCATCCATGTCAAGCCACGCTATGCCAGAGAACTCTTAATGTTCTCTCTGTGGAACATACTATAACATACCTAGCATCCAACTGAGCTATGCTACATAAAAATTTTGAACTGCATGCAATTAAAATATATACACACAGAGCTCTTGCGGAAACATATATATATAATGTAAGCCTACGATACATCTGTAAATGCATGGATTATCATGGAAATAACAATAAACATATACATGCAGCATATGCAAGCAATACCCAAAAATATAAACATAGTTATAAATTGTACACAGGATAAATCCATAATAATAAACACGTAAATATTAATGCAGCATGTAAATTTATCACACAATTGACACTTATCTTTGTAACAATGTCACCAACTCTTTGTAGACCTTCCACAAACCTCCCAGCCTTAGACCACACTGTTCATCACTCTCAACAGTGAGTCACCCCCGAGCTGGGACTAAACTCCACCCCGGTAAAGGGATTCCTAACTAGGCTATAGGCTCATAGAAAACAGGAAAGACTTTGTCACAGGTGCCAAATCAAACTAACAACCTACATTCCCTCATTCCCCACATGCCTGTCCCACCCCAGGAAGTGTGCCCCTTCTCTTCTCAACGGTCCTTTGGCTTCCCCACTTCCTTTCTGGGCTTCAGCAATAAGCCGAACAAGAAGTCTCCGAGCACTGTAGCTGCAGATCAATACCTTCAAGAAATCAATTCCCAGTAATTCTCTCACCTAGAGAGAAATTTCTCACGGGATTGACAACCCACCTCTTCAATATCCCATGGGCCTGACAACCCGCTTCTTCAGTCCAGCTTCCTGGGCTAACCAGCTACACGAACAGAAAATGGCTATGGATACGGTTCAAGTATAGTGACAAGAAAGTATGGAGGATAGTTGACTGCGTGAGTGAAATATCATGGTATGGCTGAATGGATCACTGAATGATGGATGAATCCTAGGGATAATGATGGAAAAAGATGGGAAAATTAACTAAGTCCCAACAATATGTATGCATGTCCCCAACTTGACACTTGTCATGTTTGGAGCTACTTTGGCCCACTTGTCCCCAACTTTAGAACTTAGGATAAAATAATTATCCATACTTTATGATTTAAGAAATATTAATATAATATTCCTTTTTGGCTTAAGCTCCATAGCTCAGCCCTTTTCCTTAAATATTAGCCCTCCCTTTCCCTAACTAGTGGAGTTTAGTCCTCCATACTCTTTTATTGTGGTCGGTTTGTGTGCAGCGATGTATTTTATATTAATTATGACACATATACAAAAATAGGCGCACTGGCCTTTAACATCTAGGCTCTTTGGCCTAATAAAAACATAAGAATCCTAGCTTATAATAACTGGCTCACCAGCCTATAAAACACAACATATACACAAAAGGATCCCTGGCCTCAAAATCACGTGCACTCAATTTGTTGTGCACGGTATCCAGGAATGTGCACACTTCATCATTTTACTACGCAGTACAAGCGTGCACTATGCCATGAAATGTGCATACAAAATGATATCAAACAACTCACCAGCTTAAGTAAATTTTAATTTACATTACAATTAGGTTCGACCTAGGGATATTACAGGATTGTGGAGTAATTGTGATTGTTCTCTTTTGAATTTCGGGAGTAATCACAACCATTAGATCGAGGGGAAGTTAGAGGTTAGGAAGAATTAAATCTCAACTATTAGATCTAGAGTAATAGCATTACGGACCGTTGGATCAAGTAGCAGATAAATAACTTCGACACTTTGCCACTTTGCCACTTCGGTGAACATTGCAGACAAGGAAGAATCACAAAGTCATGAAATCCCGCTAGTCATTAGATCAAGGAGGGTATTTGGGCGATTCTCAACCATCCGATCAAGTTTAGTGGAAGGAAAGGATAAGCCACAATATCTAGGAGTAAACAAAATCATGTAGACCATTTATCTAATATCTCTACGAGTGATCTCTCAATTGTCGGATCAAACAGTCAAATCCGACATTCACCACTTCGACGAAAATAAGTTGAGAACAGGTGAATTTACCCGAAGGCCGAACCCTGAAGTCACGAACTCTGGTCAACTCTGGCACTGACCACTCTGATGAAAATTAGTCTATAATAGGTGAATTTAACCAAAGGTCGAAGCCCCTAAGTTACGAACTCTAGTCAACTCCAACACAGACCACTCCAGTGAAAAGGAGTCTGGAACAAGTAAATTTACCCCAAGGCCGAAGCCCCGTGTTGATGCTTAAAAGTGTAACGTTGGGTTCCATGCTCTCAAATGATTTCCAAACCTTATTACTTAATTATATTAATATTAAACTAGTATGTGGGACCCCTTTTGGGACTTATGGCACTATGGTGGAGAAGCACCACTTATATTTTGTTTGCCTATGTTTTGGTTGCGAAACAAATTCCATAGCTTATTTACTTCAAATCGTGGTTAAAATGATTATGATAAGAAGTTGTGGGAAAGGTGATTAAAACAAGGAAAAATATGGTCTTGATTACCTCTTGCGAAATATGACTTTGATGCCTTTTAGATGAAAGAATTACACTCCAGTTTTAATTTTGATATTGTGTATTTCCCATAGCAAAGTTGGGTGATCACCTCAACCCTTTCTACTATTGTTATGCACATTGGTTTGAATTGAAATTTGGTTGTGTTCCTACCAAGTTTTCATATGAGAAAAATGGATGGTGGCAAGGGGTGGCGCACTTTGGAATATCACAGACTTTGCAAATTGTAACATGGAAAGTTTGGAATATTTGGTTGTATTAATGGTTTTGAATGTTACTGGTATGGTGAGATGGCTAGTTGGATTGGCTTGTTCTAAGCCATGAATGAAAATATGAAGAAAGAAGTGACATGCAGTAAATGCACGTCATTCAAGCTCACTTCGCGCCCACCAACCTAGTCATTCTTGCATTTTTTCTCTGTTATTTTTTGTTGCTCCGCCTTGCCCGATCGTGGAGGAAGTATACAACCCTAGTTTTTTCTCCTTACACAATATTTTACAGGTATGGGGTTTTCTTAATTATCCATCCATGAAATTCGCTCTACCCTTAAATCAAAATGTTGGATCTGGTTGCTCATGGTCTGTGTATTTATCAAACTATTATGAAATATTTTAGACTGTGTATTGGTTATTTGCAAGTTTTTCCTTCCTTTGGTGATTATATTTAAGACATGGTGTTGAAGGAATAGCATGGTGTCTTTTATTGTGTATGATTCTTCACATTTATTTGTTATGGGAAAGAATCAATTTTGGAACCCTGGGCCTACCCTACCTCTAGTTCATGTTTTGAGTTTTCCCTATTTGTAACTCCTCATTGCTTCCTATCTGTGGGTTATTTATACACCCCATCAGCCTTTTGAGTTATGGTTTCATGGTTAATATGCCATGCCTTGGTCACTTCCCTGTGAATGTTTAAGTGAAATATGATGAAAGACTAAAACCTTTTGTGCCGTGTCGTGGCCAAACCCTCAATTGTTAGTCTGCCTTCTTATGACCTCATTGTCACTATTGCGTGGTGAACCTTATGCAAATATGAGAACATTACTTACCCAGATTTTGGTTGGAGCACTATTCGTGCTATTTTGGTTTAGGCATGGGTTTTAATTGGTCACTTGTTATGCTGTGATCGAGGAAGTCTTGGATTCACTTATTCTTTGGAAGTTACAATTTTTTTATACGAATCTCATGAAGTCGATAGCAATGTTGTGAATTATTGCTATATTATCTATGATTGATTATAATAATGAAAAGAACCTGTGAAGTAAGATTTATGTTCTATGCAAATTCCAAACCCTCTATTTGAATTTCCCTGTTGTCTCTACCACTTACTGTCATTGACATATCTCGAACCCCACACATTATAGTTTTTGGTGCAATTATATGCATAATATATTACCAAACATAAATGGTCAACCAGGATTCATAATCAGTAGAGTTTATGCACTATATGTGCTAATAAAAGATAGGTTCCTATGTCTATTTAGTATAGCTTAGATAAGAAAACCATTTAGAAACCAGCACGATTTTAAAAAATAACAATCTTCACACAATTCAAAAGCTGGAAAGAAAAACTCATAAACAATCAAAAGCTCTTGCTCAGGTGATGGACATGTTCATTGATGGCTCATGAAAAGAAAAGATGAACTTTGATTCTATCTCCTGGAGCAACTAAACTAACAAGTGAGATGTTCCATTAAATCTCATGTATGGTGAAATATGGAGATCCAACTGTTCTTGTATTACCACACTTTGCAACAAATTCGAATCGTGAAATCAAACAAAATAACATGAAATCAAAATAACAAATACATGAAATGAAAATCTACACTAACAATTCAAAATAAGCTTACCAAGATGGATCGGTGGCCCTTGTCGATGCCAACATGGAAGCTTTTAGATCACCAGGTGCTAACCTCTATGAGAGACAAAATCATTGAATTCAAACTTGCATTAATCTCCAGCAAGTAGGTTTACAAAAAAAATCTTTTCATGAATCCATTCTACATCATAGCAATTCTCCTAAGAGCCAATCCTACATCATAATAATTCTCCCCCAATCTACATAATAATAAATCTCTCCTCAATCTACATAATAATACTTCTCCCCCCCTCATGAAGAGAGGACACTTTCTTTTATACATGAGAGATTTGAAAAGAAGATAAGCATCTCATAATTATAGATCCACTTTTCTCTCAACCCATTTCCCATTATTACAAAATATAATCCCTTCAAATCCTCACACATATCTCTCATATATCTTGGATAAGATATTACAACCAAATCTCCATGATCTTCTCCTTGGATTATGATTGAATTATCTCCTCAAATATTGAAATGGTGGAGGAAGAATTTGAGAAGTCTTTTTGAATTAATCCTTCACACATTACAAATCTCACACATTTTTGAGATATATATGAAAACATGTCAATTTTCTAATATTTAATAACAAATTCCCTTTTAATACTAAAATAAATGATTTGGAAAATAATAAGGTTAAACCTATATTTAATTATGAAAATGGTATCATGAAAGGTTAATGGGGCGATGAAATGTGAAGAATGATGAAGGGAAAGGTGGATGGAAATATGACATTTATGAGACTTAACATACCCCCCAACTAAACTTGTTGCATGTCCTCATGCAACTGTGCATGGATCTTCTCAAGAAATTTTGGCATCTGAATTTTGGCTTCAAGTGATGATAATGAATATTTCCAGGATGGGATTTACATGAGTAACAACTAGCATTTTATTATGGTTGGTTCTTGTGTGACAACCATGAATATAGAGAAGGTTGGTTCTTATGTAAGCAACATTCATTTTGTTATTATTATTATTTTATTTATTATTTTATTTTTATTTTTCTTGTTGTTATAATAATAAAATGTTGGTTCTTGTGTAAACAACATTCATTTCGTTATTTGTTCTCTTTTTTTTATGATAATAATTTACCCATTTTATTGTTGGAACATCACTGAGTATAAGAAATCCCTTTTTTCATATTTGTGAATCATGCCAATATGTATATCAATGCTTATGAAGCAAAGTGCAACAGAGTATAGTTGGAAGAAAAAAATGTTGGTAGATGGTAAATGAGACGAAAAATGGAATAATGGTAGTGGAAAAATGGAGTGATGATAGTGAATATAGTCCCCCCCCCCCAAAGTGAATTGGTTGCATGTCCTCATGCAACGTGGTTTGAGTCGTAGAAGTGAAAAGGAAAGGGAGCACGGTGAAAGATTTTTCCAAATTATTCATTCTAGCATGTAAGGAATTGCATGATTAAAGAGTAGAAAACAACGTACCTCCACTTACCCAAAATGCTGATGAACTATGCAATAGGAATATGGCTGATGTGGCTATTGGAGCATGGAAGATGTCACTGTTGCAGGATCATGTGAAAGGTGGTTGCTGCTGTAGCTGCGATTGTTGTCACTGCTGGATCAGAGAATGTGAAGTGGAGGAATCTGAACTGCTATTGATGAATCATGGAAAAGAGAAAGTATGAACGTGGAATTGTGGTATTCTCATATGGCTAAAAAAAATACTGCTGCAACTGCTGATGGAGTCATGGAAAATTGTATAGTCTTCACCCACTACTAAATCCGATGGTACAATTCTAGTCATGCGAATGAATGTGTTGATGTCGAGTAGGAAGAGAAGTCATTGGATTACCGACCATTGATGAATGTTGTTAACCAATGCGAGTCAACTCGTCATTGATGTCAATGAGTGCCAAGGTACCTGAGTACATATTGCGAAGTGTGAATGAATGAGTTGATGTCGAGCCACTTGTAAGATCTAACTATCAAGGGAAAATGATGTATTCCCATGATCGTCAGCGAGAGAACTTGTCATTAAGGCATGCAAGCCTCCAGGTACTCCAAAGGAAATCTAGTCTATATCCCAGATAAGTTGTTGAGGTCGATGGGGCAAGACTTATTGAAAGGTGCACCTTAAGGAATCCCACATCAGTCAATGTGAGTTTGTAAAAAGATTGGTAGGACTATAAATGAAAAGATCTCAGTAGCAACAATGTTTAGGGCTAGGAAATAGAGTCAGGGAAAGGGAGTTGGATGGTTTTATTGACAAGGGAAGATGAACTGAAAAAGATAAAGGGATGTATGTGAATCAGAAAGATAGGCGTGTGTGACACCATGACAAATAAGGAAATGGAATATAGACTTCATCACAGGGATGACCAATGCGCTTTGAAGGAAAGATGTGGGGAATGAATTCATGACATAGAATGGTTGTATGGATGGGTTTTGTGTAACAACAAACATCATGATATTTGCGATATGTGCGATAAGACCCAACTCCTTCAAGCATTTACGAAAGAATGTTTTTTCAAAAGTTTTGTGATTCTAGAAAATCACTTCAGCAGCAAGATGTGATCGACCGCGCACCTGAAAAAAAAATAGTACAAATCCTGCATGCAAACATGTGAGATGTTCGAAGAAAAACATAACATGCAGAAATAAGTATGAATGCGGAAAAGTAAAATAAATAAAATGCGTTCTTATACCTTGTTGTTGCGTGCTTATTCCATTGTTGATTTTTGTTTGAAGTGATTCAAGAAAAACAAATTAGCGTTAAGAATATTGTTTTTAGGAATTAAAGAATGTCCATTTTCAATAGTTT
>SNQJ01S0032069.1:90509-103493 GCA_010110895.2 Picea sitchensis
TGTTTAAATATTGAAGAATATGTTTAATTCAAATATGCATAGACCTCTCCATATGAGTTTTTGAAAACCGCTATGTTATACCTAAATCTAATTGATTGTATTTATGAGTATCTGACCTACTCAAAACCATTTTTATTGTAATGAAAGAAAACAATTCTGCATTGAATGGAGCTTATCCACATGTTATTCATCTAGCTATCCAAAACCCATGAGAAAGAAGAAACAAACTACCTACATCTTTCAGTGCCCAGGGTCCAGGAAGACTCGTAGCTATTGTGAGAACCGCGAAGATATCAACATTCTACTGGGAGTGTATTTTTCACCATAATTTAATCGGGCGATGTCACCATTTGTTCTCCTCATCGGTTTCGCCAGCAGACCCCAAACCAAAATCATAAGGAATCCTGAGGAAATCAGATAGACAACAGTAAGAACTTAGCGTCTACCAAGTTTGGCATAACATAATCTCCTCCTCCGTTACACACCATTATACCAGAACCCAAGAGCTCAACTCATCTCCTTGTACACTGTCACTTCTTGGGCAAACAAAATCACTGAAGGCTGGCTGATTGATGTCCTCGGGAATTTCTAGCGTGGTTCTCATATCTTTAGTGGGATACCATACCAGTAGTGTGTCCATGGCCATCATTTTCTGTAACAGATGGTACGTCAATTAAGAAACAGAGTGGTCCATGGAAGGCACCTCCTCTCAACACACACACAAGTGATATTTACAATCTTTCACAAACAACAAAGAGAGAGAAGGCTCATATTTCTGGAGACCCATGTGACTGCATAGGCTTTTTTTTTTTTTTTTTTTTTANCCTTTGTTGCCCACTGTCGGCCATTCATCCTCGTCTGATTCCATCACAAACGGGAAGGTTTTTTAACACACAGATCTTTGCAATCAAAATATCTTTGAACGCACATATCATCATTTGATCGATTCTAGTGTCACCCTTATCCTCGAGGAGATCTGCAACGATACGGTTGGCCACATTCTCAGGAGTAGATCTCGATTTCTAGAACCATATCCACGCCTGTGCACTAAGTATTCACACACCTATGCCATCAACAATAGTTTACCGGACAAGAGGAAGAAATTACGTGCTTGATATATGATTATTCACAGTTCGAGTAAGGTAATTGTAGCATGGAGATACAAGAGCATGAGAAAATTGACTGTCACAACCATTTTTTATTCATGGAGGTTTTGCTTTATGCCCATATATGAAGATGAACTCCTTGGATTCATTGTTGAACGTATGCCATCTCTTGACACAAGCAAATAAGTTCTTCTCTCCAAATGTCGCCCTCCTCCTCTTCATGTACATGGCCACAGTTATTGAAGTGGAGCAGGGAATTTTCAATGGGGACAGAAATAGTGGAGCATATAAAATGGGATTAAAGAGGACAGAGGACATCTATTCCTCTAGGGTCATGGGTTCCATACATTGCAGTGGATGCCTTCATCGCACCCAATGCAATGGTGGTTGGTAGATTGGTGGTGAAGGAATCCTCGTCTGTGTGGTATGGATCGGTTCTCAGGGGTGACCTCAACAAAATCTTCATTGGGTTTTTCTCCAACATGTAGTAAAAGTGTGTTCTCCACGCCGCGCAGTTATCACCAGCATGCCTTCCTGCAGAAACATTTATTGATAGGTTATACAGTGCTCTACGATCATGTCACATTGAATTTGAGAGCATTATAGGGAAACATTTTGTACTCATGGAGGGTTCCTTGGTAGAAGCACATGCTATCTTGGAAGCTAGATCAGTTCTTCCTCCAGAGATATAGAATTCCTTCTGGTGAACTTTGGGGTGGAAATCCTATGAAATTTATGAGGCTTCTAACAGTAGATGAAGTTGCATCAATCCCCCAAGATTGCAAAGGCTGTGAGCTATGTTGCACAAGATCATGCATCTGAGTTTCTACCTTTCTCTTCTGCATATCTGGAGGTGAAAAAGTTGAAAAAAAAAATCCTCTTGATTCCTATATGAGCAAATATCACCAAACAAATAAAACATTTTGAAAAGTTTTATTTTTTAAATGTTTTATGTTTTTGTATATATATTTTTAATTTTTTATTCCTACAAAGCTATAAAATCAAAACACAAACACAAAGCTAATTTTAATTTTTAATTTTTATTATAAAAAGTTATTTTTTATTATTTTTATTTTTGCAAATATATTGTTTTTATTTGCATTTTTAAATAGAAAAATTAAATCAGAAAACTAGTTTAAGACAAAGAAACAATAGTTTAAGACAAAGAAACAATTGTTTTAGTTTTTGTTTTAATTTTGTATTATTCCTAGATTTAAAAGAAATTTGCTTGTTTAGCAAATGGAGATATATAATTTGAAATTGAAGACCAACAATTCAATTGGGAATTTTTTTTATTGTCAACAATTTATTCCTGAAACTTCATAGTCATCCTCGAGATCACACGAAGCGCGGAGGAGAGCATACTTATTGAAAACTTGAAATAAAGTCCTACCTACACTACGCTAATTAAAATTTAGAGATTAGTTACGTGTAGTAAAACTTCCAATGTAACCATGCACTTAACATAAATAAAAATATTTCCTTTTTCAATTTCGCAATTGACAATCGAAAATATATGTAAATGTGCGAAATTGAGTGTTTAAACTGTAAATTAACAAAATAAAAAGAAAAATTGAATGGATCTAACCTGGTACCTGCTTGAAACCATCATTGGATAATGATTTCGTAGGCATATTTTTCACTCCTCAGATCGTGTTGCAACACCTCATTATCCCCCTCGATCTCCTTCTCACATAATTGTTTGTCATCAGATGTGCATGGTTCCTTGTATGTTGTTTCTTTGTTTCCCTCTGGAGGAGTAATTAAACTTTCAACTGCTGTCAAGATCTCCTCTTCTAGAGAAGAGGAGATCCTAACTTTTGCTAGGATCTGAGTGAGCTATTCTAAGCTTATACTCATAGTTAAACCATATTGAAAAAGGAGAATGATTTATCATCAAAGATTTGAATTTTAAAACTAAGAAATTAAAATTATTTGTAAAAATAAAACACGCCAAACTTGAACTCCTTGCGTTACTAGGGCCCTGTTGTCACCAGGTTATTGATTCACACAAGTTAGCTCATCATAAATAAAAACTAAATTTGCATAAATAAAAACATGCTTTTGCATAAAATAAGGATAAGCACACTTCTGCATAAAAGGAAGAGGAAAACCTAACTTTGGAGCAACCCCACTAAAGTGTATGCATAGGTTCTTACCTCTCATTTTACCGTCTTCTCTCCACCCTTAGGTCGTCCATAAAACCAATCCAAAATCATTAAAGAAATCTAATTCAAATGCTACCTATTACCGTTTACAACTCCCCGACAACGACGCCAAAATGTTGGTGCAATTATATGCATAATATATTACCAAACATGAATTATCAACCGGGATTCGTAATTAGTAGAGTTGATGCACTATATGTCTCGATAACAGATAGGTTCTGTTGGCAGCCAATTAATTTTTTTTTATTTTTTTATTGCCCTATAAGCTGCCTACACCTATGTCTTCTGAAATTCAAATTGTCTTCGCATTTTTCAAACAAACGATATTTTCATTTCTCGCGACACTTTCAAATTGGTCTCCATTTAGTTTTCACGAATGTAAGCATGAAAACTCCTCCATCGTTCTTTGAAATGTCATGATCTTTTATTGATATTTTGAGTGGCACTTACTTTTGGTTTATCATTAAGTGGCTGTAAGGATGTTCGAACTATGCCTATTTGCCTGTTCCTACTTTGATTGCGCAACTTGATTTTTATTTAATTGGCAAGGCATTGAGCATGAAAATTTATGTTTTTAGAAACTTCCCTAGTCATTGAATTACATAGGGGTTATGGTTTATTTTTGTTTTTATATTTTTGATGTGATCCTTATTGTAATAGCTCTTGGCTTGTCAATTTTACGAAATCGATTGTCACAATGTTTTAAAACCTTTGATTAAAATATTTGATTATGCAATGGCGCGTTGGTTTAACATTTCGGTTTGATTCCACGTTGAATGACAATGGTTTGAAAATCTATGGTTAATGGCGCGTTGGCATATTACTCATCGTTCGATTCTTTGGTTATAAAAATGATATGGTTTTGTGTTATGATTGATTGAACAGAGGATTAATTGGTGGTTGTACTTTGCCATTACTATTATGCATGGCAGTGAATAATCCCACCACCCCCGCATGCGCACATTAATGCTTCCTCTTTGATCGTTCATAGTGATTAGACCGAATGACTCTGCTCCTGTGTGCTGCTGTTTTCGACCCAAACCCTTACCATGTTCTCACACCATGGATCCAGTCGTGAGGGTTGAACCCAATGGTAGTCAGGCTCTATTGATGTTTGACAGCGCCCATAGTGACCTTGAGGAATTTGGATGGCTCCCGTTCATACAAAATTTTGATGGTTTTAACCTCCGCATTGCTCGACAATTCGCTTTAACCTTTGATGGTTGTCGAGCCAAGTTCGGGGATGTTCAATTGGAAATTAACGAGTAATTCCTCAGTTTAGCTACGGGTTTGCCTACCACTAGACAACGATGGTCCAAGAATTGCAAAGTGGAAGAGGTCCCTTGGACACTGCTCTTCCAGTCACGTAGGATTAGCTCTTGTGATAAGGGTTTTCCCGTGACCATGCTCAAGCAACGTTGGTACGATTTGCTGATGATAATCAAACAGTTTATCACCTGCGAGGGTCGGTACGGTTTCTTTTCTTATACCACCTTTGTTTTCTTATGGTTTTCATGGGCTATGAGCTTAATATGCCTTATTACTTGCATAAAAGCCTGTTTAAAATGTCTAAGAGATACAAAAGGAACCAGGCTGATAGCAACCTTTTTCACTATGGGCTGGTTAAAATTATTATCGTCTGTCATTTGGGGTTACATGGAGACCGTTGGAATGATTTTCTTGCTCGCAATGATTTTGAGGATTCGAATCCTCCACAGGTTGACAAACCTGTGGTGAGCGAGGGAAAGTCTGTACCCCCGGTACCCTATAGTATTATGTTACCTAAACCCTTACCCGACTCACCTATCGACCTACCCCACTCTGTGACCAAGGATGTCGAAACTGTTAAGCCTTTGGGCAAGAAACCCAAATCCAAACCCACTGCAAACGCCAAATGCAAAAATAACGCTCGATTAATCTCTCGAATGGAAAGGAACAAGCCGAAACTTCCTGTCAACCCTAACCCCATCGTGGTGAGTGAAGACTCCGACTCAGAAGTGGAACGTTACCTGGCTAGTGAGTACCCCTATTCGAAAGGTCTGTGTGCCAAACCTTCATATGACTTTGTGACAAACATACCACCTTGCTTGCAAAACGACCCTAACTACCCAGGCATTAAGTTGCCTTGTGAAACCCCCGGTCATTCATCTAAACCCTCTCCTGCTCTGTCGAAGCCTACAATGCCACCCTGTGATCAATGTAGCTCATGGTTAGAGAGATATTATCTCGATGTGCCGATGCTACAGTCAAAGATTAAATCTTTGGAGGACCAGATTACACTACTTACCCATCAAAAGGCTGAGCTACAGACCACTGATAAGAGACAAAGAATGATAGGCTCCATTTTGTTTAAAAATGTGGAATCGGCCACGGCTGTGGTGAATTCTAAGCTGGCGTAATTGGATAGCCTCGTCACACAGGTATGTGTAATATCAATCATTATTGTAAATAGTATGAGTTTATATAACGATTCAAATTTGGTTTGAATAGCTCTGTTCAGCATTGATTGATTTCGTTACATTGTATACTCAGCCTTGCTTTGACTGAACAGAATTTCGTTTCCCAGTTTAGTTTCGATTAGATTTTAATCGATTTGATTGATTTGGTATGGATTTGAGTTGTTTGATTTAGCTAAAATGAATGCTATGCTGTCGATTGAAGTCGTTTGATAGACACAAGTTGTTTCTCATATTTTGATTCTAAACACAATTGCATTTCGTTTTGATTTCGTTATAATGTATATGCTATGATTGGTAACAATTGTGATATGGTTAATTGTTACGGTTTTATGTCCATATGGTTTTCGAACAACTCGAATACAGTTTGGATTTTGTTTAAAATGATTATGTACAAATTCACCCAAATCGTGAATGGATTCAATTCATAACGGTTATGTGAAACCCAACCGGTTAATTCGTTTTGGTTTGTTGTTAGATCGACCCTGTTATCAGTTGGATTTGTAATGGCAATGAATATTCAGTTACAAGTTGATTTGTAAAATGAGATTGGATTCACTATTATTCTATATTCAACTCAGTCGTGATTTGTTTCGATTGTTGCCCAATTTATGATTATCATTTCTGTCGACTTTATGATGGTTGTGATCACTATTAATTGATCATGTCTGTTGACTGTATAATGCTCATCGATTGAAATCTATGGCGAATTCTGGTTGATGTTGTTATATTTACCCATGATCGTAACAATATTTCCATCTTTGTGTTTAATTAAAATAGCATGAATCTTATGCTCCATTATTTTAGCTATAACGAATGGATTCTGGTTGTGTTGGATTAGATCGTATCGCACATGATATGATTCACTATGGATTTCATTTGATATGAAATAGTCTTGTTACTATTTGACCCGATTTTATGGTAAAATGAAACAGAGTATTCTCACCCCTGTTTCGATTAAATCACTTTTGGTTTTGTTTTATATTGAATGATAAAATTATTTGAAGCATTAGTGATTTGTTTTTAATGTTTATTGAAAGAAAATTGGATTTGATTCTTTTAAAAAGATTTGTTTTGATTTCTATTCTGGTCCTGTATGCTATTTTAGACTAGCTACAGAATCATATGATTCTGTAGCTAAGTCTGTAGAATCAAGTTTTTATTGTTTTTTTAAATGAAATACCTTTCTAACTTTTTATTTTTTGATCTATTGCAGATGAATTCGAAATTACAGTGGATTTGATGAGCAGTTAGGGGATATTTCAAAGATTTCACTTGCATTTTAATTTCCAAGTTTAGTTGATTTAGGGATATTTCCCAGATTATGTAAAACAGTTTGATATTATCCACAGGGAGTTTTTTTACCCTGTGGAGAGACTTATAAATACCTATCATTTTTGTAATAATGGCATCCTCATTTTTGGGAGAACAAGGATATGGATTTTTAATACAGACTGGAGCAGAGTTTGGTGTTTTGTTACAGCTTTAGCTTCTCATCATATCAATATTTTGTTTCATGTTGTGTATATCAATTTGTATCTGGTTAATGACTACTTTAGCTATCTTAATCATGTGCAAATGATATAATTTAATCACTGTAATCCATATCTGATTTCTTCCAAGTGTTTAAAAAACATAGCAATTGCTTAATTCAGTTTGTGAAAGAAAGATTTCTCTTCTTCATAAGTTGAATTATAAAGTATAAGTTTTTGCATAACAGGTTTCCCTTATTGCAGAGATTTATAAATCATAAAATTGTTATGATTTTTTATGTCTTGTTTGTCCTGTAAACAACTCAAAAAGTAGCGCAGCCTATCGTTTACGAGAAGCTTATGGACTAACTGATGCGAGTTTACTTCCTCCGACCAGCTTCAAAGTCATCATACACAGGACAAATTAGGAGTGCTTCCAGGTCAATCTGTCATTTATCTGTTAGTATATTTGTTAATATTGTTAGTTAGATATATATGTTTAATATATTAGATTGTTTAATTTCAGTAAATATATTAGATTGTTTAATTTCAGTAAGTTTAATTTCTTATTCATAAAATATAAAAATCAAAAAATATCTCTGGTTGTCTTAGGACATAAAGCATATGAGTTTTGCAGGTTTTATTTAAATCTGCCAATTGTGTATATTGTATATTTGTTAATAAGTTGTACTATAACTGGTAGTTAGACGGTTAATTGTTAGAGCTAGAGTAATAGTAATTAGTAGAATAGTTAGTGTAATTTGTATTTAGTTTTAGTTTATATTGTAGTTCATTTTTAATTAGATTAGTGTATTAGTTTGTTTTTATTTATTAGTTAGTTTACTTTCTTGTATTTAGTTTTAGTTTGTTTTATTAGTTTTAGTTAGTTTAGTTTGTTATATTTGTTTTAGATAGATTAGTTAGTTTAGGTTAGTTTCCTCTTTGGTTTTCTTAGGACCTTAGGGCGGCCAACGGAGCCGTTAAACCTGTCAGGGTGGTTCATTCCAAACGGCTTGGGTTATTTAGACAACCCCAGACTGGTTCCACTCTCTCAATTGACGGACATACCATTTCGCTCGTCAACAGGTTCCTATGTCTATTTAGTATAGCTTAGATAAGAAAACCATTTAGAAACCAACACACTTTTTAAAAATAACAATCTTCACACAATTCAAAAGATGGAAAGAAAAACTCATAAACAAGCAAAATCTCTTGCTCAAGTGATGGACATGTTCATTGATGGCTCATGAAAAGAAAAGATGAACTTTGATTCTATCTCCTGGAGAAACTAAACTAACAAGTGGGATGCTCCATTAAATCTCATGTATGGTGAAATATGGAGATCCAATTGTTCCTGCATTACCACACTTTGCAACAAATTCGAATAGTGAAATCAAACAAAATAACATGAAATCAAAATAAAAAATACATGAAATGAAAATCTACAATAACAATTTACAATAAGCTTACCAAGCTGGATCGGTGGCCCTTTGCCGATGCCAACATGGAATCTTTTAGATCACTAAGTGCTAACTTCTACAAGAGACAAAATCATTGAATTCAAACTTGAATTAATCTCCAACAAGCAGGTTTACAAAAAGAGTCTTTTCATGAATCCATTCTACATCATAGCAATTCTCCTCAGAACCAATCTTACATCATAATAATTCTCCCCCAATCTACATAATAATAAATCTCTCCTCAATCTACATAATAATACTTCTCCCCCCTTCATGAAGAGAGAACACTTTCTTTTATACATGAGAGCTTTGAAAAGAAGATAAGTATCTCATAATTACAGATCCACTTTTCTCTCAACCCATTTCCCATTATTACAAAATATAATCCCTTCAAATCCTCACACATATCTCTCATATATCTTGGATAAAATATGACAACCAAATATCCATGATCTTCTCCTTGGATTAGGATTGAATTATCTCCTCAAATATTGAAATGGTGGAGGAAGTATTCGAGAAGTCTTTTTGAATTAATCTTTCACACATTACAAAGCTCACACATTTTTGAGATATATATGAAAACATGTCAATTTTCTAATATTTAATCACAAATTCCCTTTTAATACTAAAATAAATGATTTGGAAAATAATAAGTTTAAACCCATATTTAATTATGAAAATGGTATCATGAAAGGTTAATGGGGCGATGAAATGTGAAGAATGATGAAGGGAAAGGTGGATGGAAATATGACATTTCTTAGACTCAACAATAGTGAAGGCATTGCTTACCCCAGTTTGAAGTTTGATGAGAGCACTATTCTTGCTCGGTTACTGGGGCATGGGTTTAATTGCTTTATTTCTTGGAAATTGTGGGAAGAGTCGTGTACTCACCTATTCATTGGAAGTTACAATCTGTTGAAGCTTGCATTCTCGATAACAAATGTTATTTATCTTGGTTAAATCATCATGTTTTATTGTTTACAAAGGCACCCGTGTTGAAATGTCTGATGCTCAAATTGAATAATACTTCCCATAATGAAATTAAAAGAGGTTGCATTAACCAATGGTTTGATTTAGTGATGGATATGAGTTTTGTTTTGGGAGCACTGTGAGTGACCCTGTGAGTTTTAAAGGACCATTTCTAGGGTTGATGTTGTTCATCATTTATATTTTATAATGATAATATTGTTATAATGGTTACTGTGGTTAAAAATTTTTGAGCATATCAGATAGTGTATTGTGTAAAACAATTTGGAGGCCAACGAGAAATTTTGTTAAAGAAGGCATTAGTTTGGGTTATTGTTTTGGAAACAAAATATTGTTTAAACTTCAAAATTTTGGACAGAGATATATTTTGATTGCATTAGATATATCATGTTTTGATTTTTCACTTGAACAATATCAATAAATTTTCCCTATCATTCTACAATTTTTCTCTAATTACACTCCCTCCACGATCCCGATTTCTCTTATTTCATCCTTGTTCTGTGATATAAATTTTAAAAGAGAAGTTTGTGTGGAAGCAAAAGAAAGATAACATAGCAAGGGTTGAGGACTGATATTCTTGATATTTTTATATACATAGTTAAATGTTTGGTTAATTTTTTAACAGTGTTCGTATATTGATTCCCTCCATGATACCATTTTTCACTAATTACACTCCCTGCATATTTCCCATGAACCCTATCATTCCCTATTCATATGGCAATCAATGAATTATGTGTTATGGATGGATTTGGATGTATCTCGTGTCAATTTTGGAGATAACGTTTGATCCATGTAAGCAGAGTGTCATGTATGGTTTATTAAGAGCTTCATTACTGACAAATTGTTGCTATAGGATGAGCTTTTTCAGTAGAGGCAACAATGGTCGAAATAACAGAGGCAGGGGAAATTGGAATCGAAGCTATAGGAGGACTATATTTCATATCCATTTTGACACTGACCTGCAAGAATTGAACCACTTTTTCGAAGTTGGGTTCTTTAATTGGGTTGGCCATGGGATAATGCACTCTCGACTAGAAATACCACCTTTCCAACCTCCTCAGAATATTCTTGGAATTCTCATTCCTCCAAATGTGTCTTTGTAGCCTGAAGTCCCCGCAAATGACGGTTGGAAAGAAATTATCCATCATCATGTCTCTCACAATAGTGGTTGTCCCACTATGTCATTTCCTTTACCACCACCTGTCTATTGGAGAAATTTCTATTTTTGGCACACTAGTTCAATGGGAGTAACACTAGTTCAGCGAGAGTTAATTGACTAGTTCTATTTTATACTTTCTAATCTTAGACCATCACTATTATGCATGCATTCCTAATTATAGTATGTCATTTACAATATGAGTGAACATCACTCACTCATTTCTTAGATCATAATATACATTGATTCTCATTCTTCATATGGTATCTCTCTTCCTTTTCTTGATAATCTATGTTTGTGTATGCTTTAGCTAGGTCTCCTGTGCAGGTTTCCATGAAATACTGACATGGTATTAGAACCGAGTTGCTTGGAGAAACACATACAAACCAGAGAAGAGTGAAAGTGTCCTTGAGTAAACCGAGTTTCCACAATCGTCGTAGCTTATCCCTATCGAAGGGTGTGACGTTCATACTCAAAATATCCCTATCTAGGCATCGTCGCGACCTATACACAACCAAGGTGCAACGTCGTCATAGTGTGTTCTTCATCTGGGGTGCGACGATTCAATTTTTCACAATCGTCCCACAGTTTCCTTCACTAGGGTGTGATGATTCAACATCGTTACACTTTATCCTTCTCTAGGGTGCGGCGATTCAACATCGTCACACTTTTTCCTTCTCTAGGGTGCGACAATTCAACAACCTCAAGAAAATAGGGTTTCTATAGAAAAATATCCATATCTCAAAATCCATGATCTGGGTCGGGCTGGCATTTTGATCAGAGACGTATAACATAGGGATGCTCATTCTCACCAAAACTTGACAAAACCCACATCATATTTTAGGATATATAGTTGTTTTATCATATCTATAGTTTCCATAGAACCATCTGTCATATCTCAAAATCCAAGATATGGGTTTTGAGGATCGTTTCAAAATCAATAGCAGGGATGGAGGCGATGCAACTTCTTCAATCAATTCTGGTGATAATACTCACACTGTACAACTATTTTTAATGGAATCCAAAGGCCACATTCCAACTCAAAAGAAAAGGACTATATAATTTGATGATGGCAACAGAAACAAAACCTACATCAATGCTTGAGAAGACCAGATGGGAAAAACCTAAGGACGAGGCCACATGACTAATTCATGAGTTAATATCCACTGATCTATGGTTTCATGTTTCCGTATGAAATACTCCAAATGAGATCTGGAACACCTTGGAAGGACTCTTTGGAAAGCAGGATGAGATGCGAGGTCATATGCTTGAGGTAGAGTTGAATACCTTAGACCCTAAAAGTTTTGATAACATACAAGATTTCTTTACTAAATTTAAATCTTTGATTTTTAGCTTGGGTGAATGTGGTATTGACAAGTCTACACAAGAGAAAAAACTTATTCTAACAATCTTGACTAAGCTAGGACCAGAATATGGTGTATATGTCTCCATTTTCCATTCCGGCAGATGTCGTTTTGGAACAAATTGGAAAAAAGGGATGATGTTAAGGATGGAAATTTATTTTAAAATGTAGAAACCTTGGGAAATCTTACAATCCTTCATATTCCAACAATAAAATATTTAGTGATATTTTAGTAAAAATATTCAAATTTCTAAGGATTTTATATAGTTTGTATAAAAGTTTGGCAATTTTTAAGGTAAAATAATTTTATCCTATAGAATTTGGGCGAATCATTTTTAGAATGGAGAATATTTTTTTGCTATTTTTAGCGGATTTTTCTATTTTTAGTGGTTTTCTAAGTTAATCCCAGATTAATGGATTAGAGTTTTGGTAGCTATGGAATACCTTAAAGATTGTATATATTGTATGATGAATGGTGAAATTAAAACAATGAAGAGTTGAAAGGTACAACACCAAGGAAGACTGGTTTTCTCCTGGTTAAAGGTTTCCAACGTAAATATCTGTGTACTATGTGTATGAGTAATTGATTAATTTTTGTTTTGCTTAAGAATCTATATGCATTGATTTACTTCACATCTTTAAAACTTACAAAAAGGTTGAATTTACATTAAATTTAGTTTCACTAATTAGCATGCATGACAATTCCATCATTGTAATTGGTGAGGTGGATCACAAGTCAAGGTTGTATAAATGTTGATACTGAGAGGGGGGTGAATCAGTATCAAGTACAATTTAAAAACATTTTTCAACTTATAC
>SNQJ01S0032069.1:104337-129932 GCA_010110895.2 Picea sitchensis
GCATGTGCATTTTCCTTCATGTCCAAATACCTTTATCAATCTTGCGGTCCAAAACCCATGACTAGGGTTGACATCAATGACAACAATCAATCTTCCAACAATAAATTCACTAAGTTTTATGATGATAACTCCTCTATTCTACTTACACATAATGAGAGTATGTTGCATGCACCTCCAATGCAGCATGCATATACTCTTGTGATTCCATCAGTTTCAGACATTAGAGATGATTCCATACACTCAGATTTTCTACATGGAAATAAGAAGGAAGTACATCCAGACAAGAAGCTAGCGTTGAAGCTTCAGCAGATGCCAAAGAAGGAACAATTCACACTTTAGGCAACATGTATCCCTGTAGGGAATCCATTGTATTTGAGGAGGACTTGATCTTAGCATGAGGAGCCTTCTCATGTACTTTCAGCTTCAAAACTTGGGATGCCCATGCATTGCTATATGGTTCAATATACTGATACGCAAACCTACAATAAGGTTGTGGGAGATAATTTATGGAAATAAGCCATGTAGTAGGATCATCACTACCTCCTAGAGAATAATACTTGGCATTTGGTTCCACTTCCACTAGAAAGGAATATTTTCAAGTGCAGATGGGTCCACAAGATCAATAGGTACAAGGCCTGATAGGCTTCCAAAGGACCTCATCAAATCCATAAATATTTCTACATCTTCACAGAGACTTTTAGTGAGTAGAAGTTTTAGACTTTGTGGTATCGTCTTGCACTGAAGAACAAATTTTCCTAGAATCTACCATTTTCTTCTTTTGATATATTATCTTTTGAGGGGGGGGGTTGTTCCCACGTGGTTTTCCCTCTTTCCTCATTTTTATTTAGTGTTCATCATTTTCATTGTACATGAGTACCTAATATGGCCTAGTAGCCGAGACTCAATTTTTACTCCATAGTGATGTTCAGTGGGGGTGTTTGAGAAATTTCTATTTTTGGCACACTAATTCAGTGGGAGTTAACTAACTAATTCTATTTTATGCTTTCTAATCTTATACCATCATAACTATGCATGCATTCCTAATTATAGGACATCATTGCCTATATGAGTGAAGAATATTTTGCAGAGACAAGTGGTAGCATGTTGTGGCAACCTGATTCAAGTCATTAGATTTAAGTTTTATTTCAACGTCAAGGTATTTTTGTATGGTTCCCATCGGAGATCTCTAAATTTGACTTTGGTCCCTACCCTCGCAGGGGTTTTTAAAAGAGACATACAATTTTTTGTATCTCAGAATTGAATAAAATCGATTGTTGTCATGTCTCATATTTATGTTTATTGACTTGGTTCTTCATTTTCATTTATGTCTCCATGTCTATTTTTGTAAAATATGTATACACATAGATTGTATAAATTTTAGTTGATTTATGTTGTTTCACATATAATTTTTAAAATCAGCCTCGATCCTCTATAATTAATACTCGTGGATTGAGTAAATGTTTTGAGGCTATAAACCCCAGGTAACATTCACAACTATCGTTTCCTAGACAGACAAGATCTGAAAATGATTGAGTAATGTATTTCATACCTTTTCCTCAACACCCCGAAGTCACGAACTTCAGTCAACTCTCGCACTGACCACTCTGGCAAAAAAGAGTCTAAAACAGGTAAATTTACTCGAAGGTCGAAGCCCTGAAGTCACAAACTCCCTTCGACCGTTGGATCAGAGGAAGAATGGGAAATCACATCAACCGTTGATCTATTTAGAGAAAACCAAGCAATAAGGTGGTCAACTCCATCCTTGACCTACTTTGATGATGAACAACTCAGATAAACCAAGAACTCCCTAACCCCAGAGTTACGAAATAAACGAAGGTCATAGGATCAAGACAGTTGAAAATCTACGGTGGTATATCTATTCGACAATTAAAAAATAATCGAAGGATGGTATAAAAAGTGCCAAAATTCTTGAATCCGTGAATTACCAAACCCATGAAGTAATACATCTGGAAGAAGACAAATGTGACATGTGACCCAATCGGTTGGTAACAAGTGTCAAGGTATAGTTGGCATATTGGGTATATGAAAGTCACAAATAAAAGTGACATGTGGCAGCCACTTGGCCAGTTCCATGTCAACAATGACATCAACAACCATGTCACTCCAGGACTACATCCTCTAGGAATTTCCATCTTCTCCTACTAGCAAAAATACATGAAGCGTCGAAGGCCAAAGTCACGAGTAAACATTTTCCCGTTGATCTAAGATCCTACAGAATATTTTTGTACCATCCGATCAAGTACAGTGGAAGGATAGAGTAATCTTGGATCACAAAGTAACTCTAACCATTGATGTACTTCGGGAGCATTCTTGATCGTTGATCAAGCATAGTGGAAGGATAGCTAAACATAGGTGTTAACTGAAAACAAGCGTTCACTGCCATTCTATGACTTATTTGTTAGGTAAAACATAGGAGGGATTGAACTACTTCATAGTTCAAGTAGCTTGAAATCCTAGAGTCATGAATAGCCAAATACATGAAGAGCGATATCTCTTTTGTGCCTAATCCCATGATCCTAGCTCATAGAAATATGAAGGTTATTAAGCAAGGAAGGGTTGATACGCACTCCAATAGAATTTTCTATGGAAGAGTTGGAAGACTGAAAAGGTTGGAGTCTTGAAACGTTGAAGTCCCAAAGAGAATGAGAATCGTCCATTAAACTATAGATTAAGTCTTGACCATCAATTTTTTTGAAGCCTCTAGACAAGTCAGGATCGTCCATCTAACAGAAGATTAAATATTGATTGTTTGATCTACTAGTGAATACAATATATGCAATTCGATGAAATGTATTCCAGGAGGATTGAATGACTGCAAGGACTGGAAGTCTCGAAGGAAGAAGTACCAGAGAAAATGGTTCCAACACCATTCATGTGACAAAGGTAAAGAAGCTAAAGGGGATAGAAGTAAATAATCCCTTGAACGTTTGAATACGGTCCCATGTAGAAGGATAGGAGTGGAAGAAGAAATCATTAATAAAACAATTTGTGAAATGGATAAGATTGTGGTTTTGAGCTCACGGTCACACAAATTTTGGCTTGAAGGGAGTGCCTTTTGATTAAGACTTGAATTCACAACAATTCGAGATCTCTAGACTAATGAACCAATATAGAGTCATTATTAAAAAAGAGTTAAATCATGAGCATTATGGATAAATATTAAAATGGAAAAATATATTATTTAAAGCTTAATATTATCATTTAAATGAAGAGGTGCAATGGTTCAAATAAGAGACACAATGCTTCAAATCTCACACCAGTTGGAAGACTATATAAGCAAGAAAGAATGGTGAGGAGAAGGTGTCTTTGCAGTCCAGATCAGAAGATAAAAAACAAAAGCAGAGTCCAAGAAGAGAAATCGATGATACTCATGCAATGAGGGTGGAAGGGAGGAGCAAGTAAGGATTCACATCCTTTACTAGGTAAAGTGTGAACAAAATGGAGTTGGTGCTTCCTAGGGTTGGTTCCCTAAAGACAAGGGATTTTGTGCTTCCTAGATTTGGTACCCTAAAGACAAGGGAGTTGGTGCTTCCTAGGGTTGGTTCCCTAAAGACAAGGGAGTTGGTGCTTCCTATGGTTGGTTCCCTAAAGAAAAGGGAGTTGGTTCTTCCTAGGGTTGGTGCCTTAAATAAGGGGATTTGTATCTCCTAGAATTGGTTCTCTAAATAGGATTGATGTCCTTCACAATCTCACATTATTTATAAACCTTGTAATTTTTTTTAATTATATTTATAATTGATTTTAAAATACAAGTCCATTGTTGATATATTGGGGTGGTTAATAAAATAAAATTACTAATTGTTTAAAAAGGTATCATTGATTGACCCCCCCTCTCAATATTCCAACATTAGCCTTGTAGGTTGAGGTGGTTTAGAAGAAGGAACAATATTTTCTTGATAGATGTTAGGGGTGGTCCTTCTAGTAGACATAGCTATATTTTTACTTTCAACATTTCTCGCCACCCTGAATGCATTCTCCAATTATTTGGGTTCCCAAAGGCCTCATGTTGAATGTTATCCTTTAAAGTTCATATGAAGGAATCAATCAGGTTCTCATTTGGAATATATGTTACCTTTATATTCAATCTTTGGAAGTTCTCAATGTGCTCCACAACTGAACCCTTTTTCTCGATATTTATCAATTGGTTGAAGAAGGTATTGCTCCTTATATCCTCATAGTGTGCTATCATTTCATCTGTAAAATTTTTCCAAGTGACAAGTGATTTGTGAGAACAAAGCCATCAATACCACACAAAATTATTAGGTTCTAAATATAAGTACACATTTTGTACCTTTTTTGTTTGAGGCACACCATGTAGATCAAAGAACTACTCCATCTAGAGTATCCATGTGATTGGATCCTTTCCATAAAACTTTCTCATATCTATCTTAGGAAAGTGGTTGGTCTTCAACCCAAAGATGGAGTTTCTCCAGTCTTGATTCATCTTCCTTGTGTCCTCATCATGAATTTCTTGGGATACATTGTCACTTTTAGGTGACCTCTCTTTTAGAAACTTTTTCAACCCTTCCATGATCTTGTCTTTTAAGCCATCCATATTAGTATCCATCATCACTTCCATCTTATCTTGAGTTGAATCCATCATCCTTTGTAGTTCATTTTTTTTTACTTCCTTATTTTGTAAATCATCTATGTCCTTGCACATTTATTCACCTTCATCAAGAGTCCAAGTAGTATTTTCTAAGGGATTATTTGGTGTAGAATATTTATTTTTTGGTGGCATGTTGGCCAAGTATCACTGCAAGGTAGGAATTCCTAATTGGCTTAGGCAGAGGTTGTCACAGACAAGGGAGTGTTAGGTGCTATAGTTCTCTGATATATGTGTGGGGTACAACAATAATACTTAACCCAATATCTCAGGGCACTAACTAAGTAGGCTTGACCATGCCCTTTGTCGTACTATCCAACAACCTAGGTACCAGAGAGTGATCTCCCCAAGTGTTGTTCTCGGTGTACTATAGAAACAAAATGGCCAAATGGTTTACTCGATTGGTCTTAGGATTCTAGGGGGTCTCAAAATATACGCCAGGTATGTGGGAGCTCAAATCTATAGTATTGGTGTCTAATGTGCAATCATTCGAAAGGGGCCTTCCAATATACTCTATGTATGTGGAAGAACCACACAGTCCCCAGGTTGTACCACTGACGAGTAACCACAACTCCTATGTTTAAAGATGTCATAATATGTTTGTACCTAATAACCATAAGATTATCCCAAATTTATCTAATATGCATTTTATCCCACTTTATTCCACTTTTTTAATCAGCCCAATTGGATCTTCTAGTCAAAAGATATGCAATTCTCCAAAAAAACAAGGCACCTTTTAAAACCCTGATTTGGAGACTATTCTGCTAGCTGGCCTTTCTTTTTCTTTAGCTCTGCAATTTCGGCCCTTCTAAGTCTAAAATTTCTACCTGAGGTATCCTAATGTGTATTCTTTCCAACTCCACAGGTTATACCAATATTGGATACTCCAACAGAATTTTATGATAACTTTTCCCAAGATGTGTCGATGTTGTTCCCTTTCGGGAGAGAAAACTTGTAGGGATGACCACATGTCACCGACTTCACTTCAGAACTTGAAATTTGTACCAGTACAAATTCGGTCCATAGCCTAACCTATGGAATATGTATCACTCAATTTGGAGGTCTATAACTTCATGTATAACAGTTTTACCAAGCACACTTGTTTGAGACTAAAATATGGACCAAGAAAAAACCTTAATTTTCTCAGGGAATAAATTTCATAGTACCATGAATCAAGGGCTGAAATTTGTACACAAGATACATCACTACTATTCCTTCATACTATAAATATTTTAGAACCTGAAACCAAGACGAAACAAATTGGGAAAGAAAAGTACAAGAAGACTTGTTTCAAACTAGTTTCAAGACTAGTCAAAAACCCTAACTTGAGCAGAATGTATCTCCAAAAATATAATGAAACAAGATATAAAATTTGGACCCAAGTTATCTATATATTTCTCCTATACACCATAGAAATTCCATATCCTTAAACCTTTCATAAAAAGAAATTGTAGTGAAAATTCCAGGAAGACTTGTTTTGGAGAAGCTAGTCCTGAGGATTGTCTAGCTCTGATACCAAATGTTAAGAACCAACTATCAAAATAGCACAAAAACGTCATAATAAGTACTCAACGCCTTGAAAAATAGAGAAATTCAGATAATAAGCCTCTTCGAGGGGGAAACCTCCTTATACATCATATGAATTCACAATTAAAAGATGATTCCAAATGAAAAGGTCTCCTTAGTATATATAGGAGACTAAGAGGTACAATTACAACTAATGGACCCATGGAGACATAAATAAAGTAACAATACTAATGTAATATGCACAAATTAAGGGGTAATGTGCAACAAATTAGGGATTAAAAAAAACAGAATATCATCATAAAAACAATAGAAAATTTATCTATTAATAGTTAATCAGTTGGCTACATACAAAGGATAAACCTCCAAACCATAGGTGATGTTGTTCATTTTCTCTCAACAACAAGCCACCCCCAAGATAAGGTTATGAGTCCATGTGGAGATCTAGACCTCATGTATATCCACTCTCTACACATAATAGCCCCAAACCTAGGCTCTAATCCAAAAATAGTTCCAATCCACCAATATTTCTTCCCCAGAACCTACACAACCCAAGGAATGTACCCCCTTCACTTCTCTCAGTTCATCAAACTGTACTATTCATTTATCAGTTTTTCCAATGCACTCAGTTGGATAGGAATATATCAAATAAGGAGTCTAAGAATTTTCAGCTCCTTCACGAGTGCTCACAAGGCTCTTGAGTAATTTCCTCAACAAGAATATGCACTACATGATTATAGCCCATTTTATATGTTCACAAGCCACATTTTCAGCATAACCAATGCCAAATAATGGATTCCTCCAAGCACAACATGGCTAGTGATATTCCCAAAACTAAAATCTCTTCTTGTTTCCTAAAATGTGCATGTAAAAACTATCCTCCTTTTCCATACGAATTAAATTTTTATTCCTTTATTTCTTGACTCTCACTCTTCCTAAAGATTATTGTACTTCAGCCACATGATCCCAATATATCTAGGATCTGACTCCTCACACCCACCCTCTTACATGAATTTTAATATTGGCTTTGGTAACACTCAACAACAAATTAGAAGGCTATACACAATGATAATAAAATTCAGGGATGTGGGTTGGATTAATACCCATGCATAAAATCCCCCTTGGACCCCTCTCCCTTGTGGAATCATAACCCCCCCTCATTTTCATCACTCTCATATTGTAGCCATCGATTTCTATTTTATTAATTATTTTAATGTACACAATATAAAATTTGGCCCCCAACCACATTAAATCAATACGATCCCTTTTCCCCAAACATATGGACTCACCATCCTAAATGGCGTTTATACAATTACATTATAATTTGCAAGGATTAAAACTGGGGATGTTACATCCCTTCTTCTTTCATCACTTTTGGATATGTATTTCACATGAGTTGAGGGCCAACCCAAACATGTGGGGTTTATGAAATCCATGGGAGTTTTTTGGGTGATAATTTGACTTGGAGATGGATATTCCTTGCCTTGTGGAGTATCTTTCCTTGACTTGATATCTTGGTCATACCTTGGAGATTCCTTTTGAGCATTCCTTAAAACAATTATGAGGCGATTGTCCAATTTTGAGGTCCTTATCCATATTTTCATGAGATTGTTCCACTTGGAGAGGAATGTTGAAGATTTTCTTTATTGGGAGGTTACTTCACCATGTTTTTAGGCTTCCACATCACTCTTATTTTGGAACATTGGGATAGGAGAGAAAAGCATCCCCATTCTTTGTGGGATGTTCCTCTCTCACGAGGGTTTTATGTTCATGTGGAATCATTGGATTATGTATTGACATAGTCTTCTTCTTTGTGTGGATTTAAAGTCTCCTTTGTTAGGCTCCTAGGATAATTTTATGGAAAAATAATTAATAAATAATGAGAAGGATGTAGAAGCCTCCTATAGAAATAGAGGTTCCCTTCTCATTCCAAATTGTTGTGAATTGTTGGATAATTTGTGTAGAGCCTGGTTATTTTCAGGACTCAAACTAATTAATTTTTTTTCTAAAATTTAGTTTAGTATTTCTTTTAATGATTTTCTTATACTTGGAATAAACCAGGTGTTATAACCCTAAATTTCACCATACATTCATAACTGGCATTTGGCCCTCTTACTTGCTATTTTTGCCAAGCCATCACTGAGCAATTCTTCTCACAAACCCTATTTTTGAAGATGTGCGTGCCCTACACTACTACTGCCCATGTGAACATGCTTTCTACACCACTACAACTCATGTATGTAGACTAGCTACACCATTACAGCCCGCGTATGCCCACAAAAGTTGCAAAAATTAAAAAGTTGCAAGGAATTCGTTGAGATTACATGCTATTGGGTAGTTTTCCAACTGTCCCATTGCATATAGCCCATCACCCAACCGAATAGCCATACTTTTTTCATATAAAAGGAGGTGTTGGGGTCTCATTCCATACATAAGAATAAGAACAATGAAACTCTGCTCATTTCACATCCCCTCCTTGCCCCAAGAATTGCAACCACCTTGTGATATTTTCATATGAATTTCCCATTCTTGCCTTTTCCCTCAATCATAAGCCTATGTCATTTCCTTAGAAGAAGTGTGAGAGGAGAAAGATATGTGGAAGCACAGTTGGATCTTGGTGAAGAGGAGCCCTGACCAGGTTCGCGAAGTAGTTGTTGATCCCATTGTAAGTAAACTTTGTGATATCAATAAAAGGAATACTTTTTCTATCCTGAAATATGATGTGTTCAATATTTATGTTTGATTTATGTTTTATACTGACATCTAACCCACTAATTCATATATGAGATGCATGTTTGTAGTTTCAATTTTGTCTTTTTTTGAATGCAAGTTGGCCTTGGGAGGAGACTTGTAGTCGAGGAGCAATCGAACGCGAAAAGATCGACACCGGACGTGGAGTTTAAGGTAGAGTTACCAGATCTTTTCACTTTGTATTTCTTGTATGAATGTCAGGTATATTCGGGGTATTCTAAAGAGTAGGATACTTTTAGACGTTTAGATATGCCTACATGTTGAACCCTAGTGTAGTCCATAGGGGGGTTTTCCCACTATAGCACCAGCAATAAACTGTAACAACATAATAATGATAACAACAAAATAATATCGGCAGCAACAACAGAATAATGATAACAACAGTAGAAGAATAATTATAGCCACAACATAATACATACCTCCACCTGCAGGTTGTTTTATCTATTCCCTTTTCTATCTGATCATGTTCTTGTTCTTGTCCAGACTAAATATTAACCTCCTAGCCAACTAGGAACAACCTCTCCAGCTCCTTAGCTCTAGGAATCCTTGTGGTTTCCTGGACCCTGAGCCCAAAATTCTTAGCAACAGCAGTGCCCTGTGAGAGCTCCCCAAAAAAATTCTTCAAATTTCCTCCTCCTCCTCTCCTTTTCAACAATTCAAAATTCCTCAAATAGAAATAAGATCCATCTTCCAAGTCCTCCCCTTCTTCCTTATCCTCCTCTCTCAATTCCCCCTCATTAATTTCCAACAACCTTGTCCTCCCATTAATTACTTCACCTAGATTTTAATAATAAAATAATAAAGACTCATTAATATATTTTAATAATTGATTAAATTTAAATTAAAAACTATGATAAAATTAATCAATTTGGGATGTTACAATTTGTGACTGCATTTAATAGAAAATATTCCTTTTGAGGTTTTGGTGTCAATTCTTGGAGCTTTCTCTTTTGTAACATCTCGGGCCACCCATGGCCGAGCCATGCTACACAAGGGAACACTTTAGTTCTCTCACTGCAGAACATATTGTAACAAACCCAATATTCAACTGAGTTATGCCACATAAATTTTCTCTTCAAACTACATGCAATTATAACATATACATACAACGCTCTTGCGGAAGCTTTACATATAAATGTAAACAAATAATTACATTCTATATACATATGATTTCATACTGAAATAACATTAAACACAGACATGCAGCATATACATGGAAATACCCATAAACATACAGACAGTTATAATCACACATGTGATAAACTGTAACATAAGCACGTAAATAACAATGCAGCATGTAAATTTATCACACGATTGGTACTTATCTTGGAAATATTGTCACCAACTACGTGCAAACTATCCACGAACCTCCCATCCTTAGACTACATTGTTCATCACTCTCAATAGTGAGTCACCCTCGAGATGGGATTAAACTCTACCCGGGTAAAGGGATTCCTAACCAGACTAAAGGCTCGTATACAACAAGAAAGACTCTGTCTCAGGTGCTCACTCAACTAACAGCCTACAACCTCTCATTCCCCACATGCCTATCCCACCCAAGGAAGTGTTCCCCTTCTCTTCTCAACAGTCCCTTAGCTGCCCCACTTCCCTTCTAGGGATTCAGCAACAGGTCAGACCGGAAGTCTCAGAGCACTGTAGTTACAGTATAGCACCTTCAGGAAATCAATTCCCAGCAATTCTCTCACTCAGAGAATTGCTCACGGACCTGACAACCCACCTCTTCAATCCCGCTCCCAAGCTAACCAAGTACACCAACAGGAATTTTTTATGGAAACAGGCTCAGATGCAATGAAATGAATGTCTGAAGGATAACTGACTGCGTGCGTAAAAAATGGTCATGGAATCATTGACTAGATGACTGAATGATGGAAGGAATCATGGGAGAGATTATCGTAAGAATGATGGTGAAGATTTTGAAAATGAGCTAAGTTTCCACGCTATGTATGCATGTCCCCAACTTGACACTTGTCATGTTGGAAGCTACTTTGGTCCACTTGTCCCCAACTTTAGAACTTAGGATAAAATAATTATCCATACTTTATGTTTTAAGAAATATTAATATAATATTCCTTTTTGGCTTAATCTCTCTAGCTTAGCCCTTTCCCTTAACATTTGGCCCTCCCTTTCCCTAACCAGTGAAGTTTACTCCCCCATCTATTTTATCGTGGTTGGTCTGCACGTATCGATGTATTTTATATTAATCATGAGACATATACAAAATAAGCGCACTGGCCTTTAACATCTAGGCACACCAGCCTATTTCCAAAACATAATAATTCCAGCTTATATTAACTGGCTCACCATCCTATAACACATATCATATACACAAGGCTCACTGACCTCCATACTGCGTGCACTTTAGTTAATGCACGTGGTATCCGGGAATGTGTACACTACATCATTTTATTGTGCAGTACATGTGCACACTATGCCATGAAAGGTGCCTTACAAAATGAGGTCAGAAAAGCTCACCAGCTTAAGTACGCTTACATTAAATTTACAATTGGGTTTGGCCGAGGGATATTACATATTTCTTAGTTTTCTTCTTGGTGCATTAAATATTTGTGGTGGTGATTCAAGAATTCTACTAGATTTCAAGATCAATCCATTTGAGGAGTTACTTAACTACTCGGAGAGAAGATGTTTTAGGGTTTTTTCATTCATTCTTCTCTTGTTAACTTGGGTAAGTATTTAATCCATTTCTTTGTTTTTCCTCTTGGTTCCTTGGTAAGGGGTTTGAGTGTTTTATTCAAATTATAGTTAATCTTGTTGGTGAAGGTTTTTATCCTTTGAGGAGTCCCTTCGTGTAGATCCTTGGTCCACTTATCTTATCTTGATTAGGTTGGAGATTATTATTCATTCATGGTTCTAATATCTTACCTTAGTCCTTGAGATCAAATAGACTGATTCTTAGAGGGGTGTACTTCCTGACCCCATAAGCCCTAATTGTATAAAGAAAAGCACTGGCCCTATATCCAACAACCAACCAAAAAACCCTAAAAATAAAAATAAAAATATTCTTTATTGTTTAATAAAAAATATAACAGTGAAAATCAAAGAAAATTATTTATTTAGATTTCATTTATTGTCTAGTGTAAAGTTAACAGATTGTTTCATTTCCTAGACATATAATTCCTAGGGTTTATTATTAATTGTTAATATTTAACCCTAAGGAGGAAAATCAACCCTATTTTGTTGAGATTGAATGTGTTATCTAACATTTGTTTTGTTGATTTAAGGTGATTCTCAAATATGGAAATTAAATTGCAACATAATAAATTAGATTTGATGAAACTCTAAGGATATGGTTTGGTGCTTCAAGGTGTTTTCTTTCTCATTCTTAGACTTTATTTCATTTTTAGATTGTTTATTAAGATTATATTACATATCTAGAGGTGATGTTAATCTCAATGTGATTTTAATTTCTTATCATTTGCTTAGAGGTTTTATTTGGTGAATTTCAAGTGCTTATTTGTGAAACCCTGGGGGGATTCACCATACATTTACAAGTTCTTACTTAGTTAATGTTTATGTATGTTTAGAACTTGTCTCTATCACTTGTTGGCTTATTATTAAATATATGTTTACCAATTATTTTTAGACTTGAATGTTAATTTGAAGTTGTTAATGTTGTTTATATTACATATCATATTTGACACACACATCCACTAGCTCCTAACCTTTCTTTGAAGTGAATATAAATGTGATTCATGCAATTTCTTCTAGTTGAATATATTTAGATAATTATAATTGTTGATTGGAATCCTAATCCATTGTCTTGTTATATATCTTGTGGATTCATTAAAGTAAATCATATGATTGCATGGTTTTGTTTCACTTAAATAGGTTTACTTTTCATGATTTGGGATACCCCCCATGGCTTCTAGAAGTTGGAATAAATTGTAGGAGAAAGTGTACTGAGGTGACAATGATGCACTTCCCATTCTATTTTCCCAAAATATCCCTTGTGTTGACAAGGGTACTAATTCAAGTAGTAACATACTCTATTGGACCTCTTCTTAGAATCAAAATCAAAATTGAAATTCAAAAGAAAAAATAATTTAAATTTAATTAAGGGCATTTAGTTTGTAATATATGTGATTCAACATATCAACTACATAGTTTTCAACATCTCAACTACATAGTTTCCTAGTTTGTGTTAGTTTTCCTAAGATGTAATGTTTTGGAGAGATTTTTCTAATCGAATTGGGATGTTAATGGAGCAAAGGGAGTTTCTCTACTTAAATGGGTTGTTGTTTGGTGTAAAAAGTCCTAAATAACTAGAGAGACACAAACATGAGTTTCAAGTGGTTTATGAAGGTCAAAATATGTGACCAAGGGTAAAATACCAAATTTTAGGATAAGGGGTTCCTTCCATGTGACCAACCATAAATTGGTAGGAAAAAATCACACAATTTAACTATATAAGGGGCACGTAAAGGAGAAAGTTCAATACATGTGAATAATCATGAGGATGAGAAGGAGGGACTTTGTGTTTCTCTAAGGAAGGTATATCATAAATATTATACAATGCAAATTCTACAAAATGATATTTGGGGGGATATGTATATGGCCAGTATGAAGTGAAAATTTTGTAAACTATAATTTGTATTATACTTCTATTGATATGTAATGCCCATTTTTTTTCTTAGATTGGTAAATGTGTATGTGATAATATAGATATGTACTTCACACTTATGATCTATTGAGATGAGACATTGGGTGATAAGAGACATTATGATTTTTATGGTTTAATTATGTTTAGTTATACATATGTAGCCTTGATTTTGATGTATATGTGAATGAATTGTAATTTGTATACTATTTCCTTGCACATGTGACACGATGGTTTGGATTATGATTTGTTATAACTATGATTTTGTGATGAATAAATTATAATATGTGGATTGTTTCCTTGCATAATTGATATGCTTATCTAAATTATGGTGCAGTCTATGTAATAATTAATGTTGAATAATAATTGTTTTATTTTTAATGTATAAATAGGACATTGAATTTAAATGTTATTTTAATTGAGATGATATACTATGTATCTAACATAAGTTAATTGTTATGTGGTATGCAATGAGAAAAACATGATTGGAAAACACTTTTAGGCTAGAGGAATATTGGTGATGTGTACCTTATGGGACCCCATACTCAAAAAATATTACCAACAAGATTTATAATTATGGGTTGAGGATAGAGTAAAACTCTCACCAAAAGTATACTAGTTACTCTAGAGTTGTATGGATTTATAATTATGGGTTGAGGATAGAGTAAAACTCTCACCAAAAGTATACTAGTTACTCTAGAGTTGTATGTACTGCTTGGGGCCTCATATCCTTTCATATGCTTGAAATTATAGAGTATTGCAAGATGATGGAAGTTGAATAGAGCCTTGAAGTAGTGTTGTGAATTCTGAAACAATGTAGTCACCCATGTAATGAGTTGTAAAATCATCCCATGACAAGTCACATATAAAGACTAGTCTCAACAAAGGGACATGTTCCATGGTGAGTGGGATCATTCAAGCACCATGGATTGAAAGTTGGGGGCTATGAATGATTAAGAATGGATAAAAATTAGTTGGAAAATTGTGTTTTATTGCTTGGTTACATGCCTCATATCAATACTATTTATCATATGTGATTTGATTTTTGTTTGTTGCACAAGAATTCTACATTATGAAGAGCATATAGTCCAATATTGTTTGATTGTTCATTATTAGTACATTTCAAAGCATACATGTGATAGATACAAGGTGTGTCCTCACATGTACACTATTAAATAAGTGATATTTGTATAATTGTTGAGTGGAAAATTGTATGATCAAATGGGGTAAATGTGCAATTACCAAGTAAATGCAATACTACTTTTTAATAAATATCCTACATAATAATATAATAACATGAAGATTGTTTCCATCCACATGTGACATTATGGTTTTGGTTATGATTGACTATAATTATGATGCTTGATGAATGAATTAAAATGTGTGGGTTGTTTCCATGCACAATTGATATGCTTATCTAAAATTATGGTGTAGCTTGTATAGAAATTAATGTTGAATAATTGTATTATTGTGAATGGATAATGGGACGTGAAATTTTGATGTTATCTACATGATATTATTTACTTTGAATTTGATACAAGTTTTGTTATCACACTAAATTACCTTGGGTTTTTAGTTTGATTTTATCCTTTTTTAAGCCTTAGATTTTAATTTTTTAAGTTTCATCCCTTTAAAGTTTATGTTTGTTAGGACCTCTTAGATAAATAAAGTTTTGAGTCTTAACTCATGTTTGATCCTCAAATTGATTTTTAGACTTAGAACCATTTTAGTTCATGATTTGAATTTTGGTCCCCTTCATGATTTGTCACTAGGATCGATCCCTCCCATGACTAGACTGATATGACACACCTTTCTCCTCATTCATGACCTCGTAGGCATGCCTTGTTGTCCTTTATTACCTGTCCAATTATGTTTTAAATTGGAGCGCTACCCACTCATCAAGCGGTTCCGTAGTGCCTTTCCCGTCGATCATATTTTCCACCAGGAGTTATGATTACCATGACTGATGTCATGTTCCTTGTTTTCAGTGCCAGGAGTTGGTTAAAGATACCTCCAAGATCTCGTATTTACAAGCCCTGATAACGATTTGTGATTTGAAAATTCAAGAAGTCTACACTACTCAAAATCACAGTTCTGACTAAGGGACAATGGTGCGACCAAATCTAATGTTGAGGTAGATTCAAGGGTCAAAATGTTTGTGACTTCATCCTGAGATTTTTCTGAATATTCAAACAGGTGTTTACTCCACAGGTATTTTGTGTTGCCTCCTCTGCACATTAATTTTCACAAAGAATTAGCGCTCAGGTTTTGGTTTATCAGGCTTGCACAGTTGTAATGGACTCATCTTCACATCATAGCCTTGTCTCCTCTCTTTTCAAACATGTTAACTCCATTTCTTTCATCTAGGTCTGATTACTTCTTCCCACCATAGCTATTGAGGTTGCAAGCAACTAAATAGCCTATCCTCTGCATACACATCGTGCTACCCAGAGTCGTTGCTTCACCCCTCTGTGTCTCCCCTGCTTCCTTTCATTTTTGAGTTAAGTGTTTTTACCCAGTTACAAAGGGTCAATTACAGATTACCCCCTCATTTTTCTAAACTCTCAATGCATGTACAAATCTAAAGGTGTGATTCCCACAGTCAAAACTTGGCTTATTAGCACCGATCTATTTTAAAGGGTCAACCTTGCACATTTGAAGCCCGATTTTAAGTCCCCCTGGTTATTACTACCCCATAATACTTAAAACGCTCTCATTATAAGACATGGAGACTCCTCAGATGAATAAGACACACAAAGGGGGCAAGGTGGTTAGAACAAAACCTATGGATATGCATCTTTTTGATACAAAGCCCATGGCAAGAGAAGTTTTTCAGAGAGTGGGATGCCTCTCTTTCTGCCAGAATATGAAAAGAGGCCATCCAGAGGTGACATGACAGTTTGCATTACATTTTGATGGAAGGATAACCAAGGTTGGGGATTTATAATTTGAGGTGACTGAGGCCTCTATTTCAGCTGCAATAGGAATCCCTATTATAGGTAAAAAGTGTTGAAAGCCATGGCTTTGAGTTCAGCCTATGCCAAAGATATCCTTAAGCCTAAACATCAAGCCAGTGATTTGTCTAAAGGCATGCCAAGGAATCAATTGATTGAGCAGTTTGACAGGATATTGAAGATCATCCAGAGATATTTTACATGTGAAAGGAGATTTAACACATTGTACCAGTACCATGTAAGGATTTTGCTACATTTTACTGGTAAGGTTGAAATGAATAGTCCCTACTACTTGTTAAGGAGCATAAGTAAGATTTCATATAGGATTCAATCCAAGTCTAAGGATGTGGATACTAGAATTTTCCACTCTGGATTGATCATAATGCTAGCCTCTAAGGAATTGGGTAAGAAAGAGATTTCATGGGAACATTTTGTTGTTTCTTCTCACTTTAAGTTGGATGTAGAATATTCTCCTCAATCACAGATTGTGATTCCTTTATCACCCACTAGTGTTGTTAAAGCAGGGACTAGTAGGAAGAGAAAGGGAAGAGCCCTTGTTCAAGTTTCAAAGGTCATCAAGAAATTCATAGAAACAGAGGAGGAAGCTTGTCCTTCCCCACAAACATATTTTTCACCACCTCCTCCACCAAGGTTAGAACAAGTTCCTTCTTCTACCAAAACTACATCCAAGAAAGGGAAGAATCTACACTTCCCCTCTTCTCCTCCAGCAGCTAATACGAAGGGCAGAAGACCTTTCACAAGATCATCATTTCCGAAAGAGGTTTTTGAAGAACAGTCCCCATCAGAGATCCCTGTACAAAATAATAAGGTTTAATTCATTAAAAAGCATGTGGAAAGGAAGGAAGAAACCCCTATGCCAAAGAAGAAAAATAAAGACAAAGACATCAAGAAGCCTGATGAAGCAGACAAGGAAATTCCCATGCAGGTGGAAAAGGAGACCGAGGAAAATCCTGTTGAGACTGTGCATGTCACTACTCCACCTGACAATCAAACATTCAAAATATTGATCAGGCAGCTTAGGGATGCTAGGAAGGAGGTAGTTCATCTTAAAGCATAATATATTATTCACAGGGCTCAGATGAAAGAACTCATATATGGCTACAAACACACTCTTGACCTAGCAAGGTTTGCAGCAAGAAAGGCCCAGCCTCTCCATAGGACACTCCAAAACCTTTATAGGTAGAACAAAGAATTTCAGTCTCAGAACAGGAAGCTCAAGGAAAAGTTGCATCATTTTCAAGATGAAGTAGCTCAAAGAAACTTGCAGGTATTGGTTGAAGCTTCTATTGAAAAAGAGACACCAGTAGTTAATGAAAGCACAACTCCACTAAAGAGTCATGTCATTGCTAAAAGGAAGAAGTTTGTTGCACCAAATGAAGATCCTCCTTCTACAAGAAAGAGTGTGAGGTTAAGTGTTAAGGTAACGAAATAGTTGGTGAAAGGTGAGCCCCATTTTTTAGGATGGTTCCTTTTTGTGAGGGTAAAATGTTATTGGAATATTACCTCTGCCACCTATACAGGCTTCTAAACACTTGATTCTCAGATTTTTGGGTTTTTTCGAAGTTCTAACTCCCTCAATAGTAAAATGAAGACATTCCATAGCTCTTTCACGCTACATAATAGTCTATTTGGGTATTACACTGGTATGCTACCTATAGTGCTGACAAGTTACCTAAGGATGATGGGTTTAATATTATGCAAAGTCACCACTTGCTCTGCACATGATCAAGTTGGAGGTGTTGCATTTTTTACAACGCTACCTAAAATTTGTACACAAACGCATAGTGGCGCTACCGAAATTCGATATGCAATATATGGCAAAGACAAAATTTCCACACAGACGCAGAGCAATGGCACTACCTAATATTTCACAGAGGCCATAGTTTGTACAGGGGATAGGAAGGTTTGGCACTACCTTTTCTACTTGTTCATTTTTGAAGTGCGCTACTCAGATTGCTACCCAAAGAAGATGCCAACAGACACCGGGGATCCAGGAGGGCCAAGCTAAAAAATATTTGGATAGTTGATGATGGAGAAGATTGTAGAAACAACAACTGGAATCATGAGTACAACTACATGCTCCTGAAAGACACATGGTAAACAAGGAGCTACGTAGAAAAAGGGAATCAGATCATTTTGAAGTTTGGTTGGATTAGTCACCAACATTTTCCTATTTTATAGCATAGGTTGTTAGCCAAGTTGTTAGATGAAATAAATTCTTATATATTTCCAAGGGAAGGAGGCTAGCTCGTACCTCCAGCTGTTGCCTCCCTTTTGTAATAAATAGATAGATGAAATTCTTGAGTAGGTTCAGATGGTTGAGCAAGGCTCCCTTAAACTATAATATTTTGATGAAGTGACTGTGAACTAGCTATGTATTGTACTTAAGACATTTTGGCTAATAGAAATCGGCTTCTCTTTTGATGCTAAATGTTCATTCTTTTGAATGATTCACAGGAATGATTGTGATTATGTTATGGTGAATGTTTGATCATTATATTATCATGATGTTTATTTAGCTTCCTTAGTTTCCAAGTTCAAGAAGATCTTGTGTTAAGAAACTTCCTTCCTTAGGTTTATTGTAGACATGATGTTTACAGCAGCCCCTACATTCTTCTCATTCAAGTCTTCCCTCTATTCATACTTACTCCCAATTAATGATTGAAGTTAGCCAAGACCTTGATTGTTGGTGCATGCTAGCCCTGTTTTTTGCGTTGAAACATTATCATTTTGAGTCTTTTCCATTTGACCCTTTAAAACACTCTTACATTCACATATAATCTGATGGGTACTAGGATTTCCTTCCATGCAATCTGAAGGTGATTCCTAGTGCTAACAAGTTCATTATTATATGATATGCTACAAGCATGAGTTGATTGGATAACAATTTTAGACTCGAGGGATAGTGATGATGTGTACTTTGGGGAGCCCATACCTACAAAGGATTACCATGGGGATTTATAGTTATGGTTTGAGGACAAAACAATATTCTCACCAAACTTATACCTGTTACTCTAGAGTTGTATGTAGTATTTGAGGCCTAAGAGCCTTTTATATTCTTGGGTTTGTAGACCCTTGAGAAATGATAAAAGATGAGTAGAACATTAAAATAGTGTTTCCACTTTTGATACTTGTTGCAATTACCTATGTGATGAGTTATAACATCATCCCATGACGAGTTGCATGTAAATACTAGACTCAATAGAGGAACCCATGCCACAACGAGTAAAATTATTTAAGCACCATGAGTTGAAAACATGGGGTTTCTAATGCTAGAGAATGGATGAAGATAAATTGATGGATTGTGTATGACTATTTGATTACATTCCTTATATCAATATTCTTAATCCTATACGATTTGCATTTTATTTTTTGCACCAAAAATTTACATTATGAAGAGCCTATAATCCATGATTGATTAATTGTTCATTAATAGTACATTTGAGTACATACATGTAATATCTACATAGGTGTGCCCTCACATGTATGATATTAAATGTAAAGTTAGATATGTATATAAATATTAGATTACCTATAGGTGTTATTTGTATAATTGTTTGGTTAAAAGGTCTATTGATTGATGGGTGTAAATGTGCAATTACTATTACTAAGTAAATGAAATATTATCTTTTAATAAATATCCTAAATAAAAAGACCATTGTGTGTGTGTGAAATTATAGTTAATATAATGAAATTTGATACATACTCTTGATGATCAATTAATATGCAATGTAGATTGATTAACATGCATGGAAGCAACTTGATAGATTGATTAGCATGCATGGAGATTAGGTGCATGGAAGCAACTTGATAGAGAAAGGAAATTATTGAATTAAATGATTAAGACAAACTTTAAAAATAAAAAGGGTAAGGTAGATTGGTTAGGGGTCTTTTTAGCTTATTTTATTATGAAGGGATGGATTGGGAATATCTATGTGCTAGTTTTGGGAATAATATTAAGTGTAGTCCATATGTATGAATGATGGTATGCTTATGACTATTTGGAAGACCTTGTAAAGGATAAGCCATGGCTAGCACTAAATGATTAATTGTTTTGAATTAGAAAGTCTCATAGAGTGATTGCTATAATTTTGGTGAGAGTGAGATCGAGGGCCCTCAACCTTGAGGTAGATGGGTTTGGTTGTGTGGAGATTTTGCTATTCTCCATTAGTTGCGATTAAGTGTTAATACGTTATTATTATGTCTAAACACATAATAACAAACAGTGGAGGATAGAAAACTCTCCACTCAACCAAACCCGTCAACCTCAAGGATGAGGGCCCTTGCGCTCACTCTCACCAAAACTATAGTAATCACTTTATGATACTTTCTAATTAAAAACAATTCAACATTTAGTGCTAACTTACTTTTTTTTTTTAATGCATAAAACAATTTATCATTTATGTGATAATAACTCAATGGTATCTTGCCAGGTTTGATAAAGTGGGGTGTTGATATTTCCCTACTAGTGTTCAAGTCCCTCCAATGACATGATTGTGCTTGTACTAGTGCTCTTGTTTATACTAGTACTAATGTTCATGTAACTTTGGTGTAAGAAATATTCCAACTTGCGACTTCTTAACAATGAAATATTGAATAATTAAATGTTTTAAATTAGATTATCTTCATTTATATTATCATATTAAAGAAAAGAACATTTATTATATTACTATATGAGAAGTATTTGTCCAAAAAATATTAACAACCTATAAATATTGTAGTATTTAACTATAATTATTTTTTTCAAAGTAGGAAAAAGACTACAATACTTGAGGCTAATGGCCTAACCTCTCTTCATGTAATATTAAAACCATGATGTACAACAACATCATTGTGTGTAAAGAAATCCTGGTCACCTAAAATAACTCATTGGTGGTATGTATGGTATGTAGGGGTACAAACTTCTACTCCTACCAAATACCCTCAAATATTGAATCATTAAACTATTTCCTTGTATAGCAGGAAAATGATTAATAATTTAGATAATATTCCAAACTCTAATAAAACTATAATCTATAAACCTAATAATTTTTTTTAATAAAGATCATTTTTATAATTTTATAATAATTATAAACCCAAAGATTAATAAACAATTACACCAACTTTTTTTTTCCTTGAGAAAATTGTGCATTATATTAAGATATATAATCTGTTTACATAGTCAAAGGTCCATTACAAAAAAAAAAATAGGCCCATCCATAATTGTTTCATCCAAGAAAACCTTACATCGATACCTCATATCAAGACCATATGATAACAAAGTTCCAATAGGACACTATCCAAAAGAAGAGTCATAAAATAACATCTTAAAAGGTGACTATCCAAAAATAGAACCATAAAAATTAGCTCCCCATAGTCAAAAGAAAGGACCATAAAAATCTATACCAGTGAGTTCATTACAAAAAAAAATCCTCTGAAATGAAACTTAGATGACATCATGATGCAAGGAAGCAAGGCTAATATATCTTTATGTATGTTCTAGGTCCTTCATGAAATTCCATCCATTGGTAGAACGAAATCACTCCTGGGCGCTCCATCAATGCATGTTTGGATAAGAAATCAACCTACTAATTTTATTCTCTGTAAACATGAGAAGAATTAATGACAAAAAATTGCTTGATGAGGTCCCTAACTCTGTCTTTCCAGCAGTCAATGGAAATAACCTGCAAAGAGTGAATATAATTTAGCCAATCAATTATTATTTTGGAATCTCCCATGATTTGGATATCCGAAATAGAAAGTCTTTGTGCCATCTTAAGAATAACCCAATCACCCAACAGTTCAACGCTTGTGTTTGTGCCCCCACCACAGTTTAGAAGGAGCTTGTAAACCACGTGATCATTAATTTTTATAACCCCCCCCAACACCACTTTGTTCTCCGTTTCTCTGCGAAGCCCCATCAAACCAACCTAATATTATGTGATTTGGAAAGCTATGTGCAATGCGCCTATTATTCTGGCTTTTCTGTGGGGAAAGATGAGTTAGAGAAACAAGATTTTGAAAGTAGAAATTTTCCAAAGATGGAGATTTTGATTCAAAAATCGCCAAATTCCTTTCAATCCATATGCACCAACAAATAAAATATGGTAATGATGGTAGACTAAAATTCCTTCTAAACCAAATATTGAAACTTTCTATGATAGTGGCTCTCGTCCACCCTCCACCCAATTTATAAAAAAATGATTTCTTTTTTCCAAACAAAAACAGTGAAAGGGAATTGAATAAAAAGATGATGAACCAATTCTCCATTACCTCTGCAAAGTAGACATAGTCTCGGACCTTTCCATATGCGCTTGTTGAGATTATTCCATGTGATTAACTTGTCTTCGATAAGGATACATGAGAACAGTTTAATATTATGTGGGTATTCTCATTGCCATATTCTCCTTCGCCAACCACCAATGTTTTTCTACCATATTTTAGCTTCTAGGGATATAAACATTTCTTGTAGTTAAGATCCCAGTACCATCCCCTCTTGTCCACTTTAATTCATCCTTCACTTCAGACAGTGCAATGTCTGCATCAATCAACCGCTTCCTATAACTCTCCCATTCAACAGTAAGATCACCCTCTAATCCCAGTTCATCATAGGTAAGCCAATTTGTGTAATATGAACCTACAACGACAACACTTCTAGCCTAATAAGAGAAAGAAAACCTGGTGATCATTTGAATGATGAATCAACTCCTTCAAAAGAAAAAATCCCATGTCCAAACCCAGAATCACATCCTTTCCTATGATGATAGATACACCGGATCCCAGTTTCCATGCCAGCCAGTGCACCAGGAGAGGTAAAGAATTAATAAGCTTCTTCCAAGTTTGTGAACCATAAAGAACTGGCGGGTCTGTTGTGCGCAACCACATTATCACATAAGTATGAAGAAAATACTTGTATTTTAATACTTGTTTCCAAATACCCAGATGCATCAAACCGCGCCAAAGGGATTTTGTTGCTAAGGCTCTTGAGAAGAAAAATATATTCCTAATCCCCCATCCACCAAACGTTTTTGGTCTGGCTAGTAATTCCCAATTGCATAAGTGGTAGGAAGAGGATTTTTTTGTTCCCGACCACAGGTAGGAAAAGGTCAACTTACAGATTCTATTCAAAATATAGCAGGTATGTGAGAAAGAGCCAACCAGTAAACCGGTTGACTTTAGAGAAAAAAATTAATCAATACGAATCTATCGTCCAGAGATAAGAATCGATTACACCAATGACTAATTTTGTATTCATATTTTTTCAATAGCCAATGCCAAACTGCTACCTTATACCTGTCCAACTTAAAAAAATATCCTAAGTATTTAAATCCCTCAAACTGACATGAGCTTACAAAATAATATAATTCATTCAATCGATCATGAAATGCCTATTGAATCCCATAATGATGGAAAATGGATTTGTGTACTTTAATCTCCATACCACTAGCACCACAGAAAGTGTATAATAGAGAATGAATCTCTCGCCATTCATTAAACTATGCTTTGGACATTATTATCACATCATCCACAAATAGGAGATGGATGATCCTTGTTGGCCCTTGACCAAGTTTGGGAGAACATTGGTCATGTTTGACCAATTTGGGGACTTCGACGGGTTGGTCGAAGATAGAGCGTAAGGCGAAGCAGAGATCGTAGGATCTCGTCACCTTTTGCGGTATTTTTGGGTTTAGGGTTTATGTAATGAGTATGGGATGTCAACCCATGGGTCTTGCCCATATTTAGGCCCATTTGTAATGTATAAATAGAAAGCTAGGAGATGTAAGTAGGGAGCATAATGAGGTGTTGTGCTTAGTGAAAGTGGTGTAAGTAGTTGGATCTATGTGATTGATTCAGCTATGTGCATACTTTGTGTTGAGAACTTACAGAGACAACTGCAAGTGATTGTAAGAAGGCTTTGTGTTGTGCCAAGCTCGAGGAAGGAGGATCTGGCGCGGCATGCACATATCTCCTGTCCTATGCGGATTTAGTCTTGTGGTTTTGTGCATGTAAGGAGATTGAAAGAAGATAATAACAAAGAAGAAAAGTTGGTGGACGTAGCCCCACGCTGGGGGTGAACCATGTATATCCTGTGTTATCGTTGCTTTGTGTAATTGATGTGATTTATGCTTAATGTTGTTGTCTTTATGTGTGTTAGATGCATCTGATATAGTATCTTAGTGCTTAGTGATGTGAATGAATGCTAGATATGATCTATTTCTATGTGCTAAGTTCTTGGATGTGTTAGATCTTGTTGAATACTGCGTTGCTCTGTAATTAAGGTTTTACCTATGATGTGAATAAGGGTTAGATACTAATGAATGTTAAACTATTGAAGTGCTCTGTTAAGTACAGTGATCACAGATCTGTGTCCCAGCCAAGTTGTAAACACTTGAGTCCAACAACCCCCTGTTGAAACATATATTAAATTTTTTATCTTCAAAACTAAAATCTTCCTTTTTCGGGTTTCGGATTTTCACGAAGCATAACCCTTACTATATTTTCCAAAAGGCCGATACCGAAATACCGACAAGATTTATTCTTTAAATAATAAAAGGCAAAAAACCAAAAATGTTATAAAAGTTTCGATGCGCTTTTAGAAAAATTATTTCATAAATCACGAAAAGTTTAAGCCCTAAAGGAGTTAAGATTAACCTTTAAAAAGTTTTTCGGAATTTCGGGTTTACTGAGAACAAACGTTTTAATTCATTTCCAATCGCGGAATCTCGATCCTCGATTTCCCGAAATATGGAAGTTAGTAATTATTAAATACTAAATTAATCATATCGCGATTTTGGGATTCGGGATTCATCGATGACATACCTTTTGTCAACTGTTAGAAAAATAGGACCACGGAGCAATAAAATAAAACAAATTCAGAAAAAAAAACAAAGAAGACACAGAATACAAGAGAGACAGAAATTTACGTGGTTCACCCAGTGTGGGCTACGTCCACTAGAGAAATTGCCAGGTCCTTCCTTTATTATTATCTAGCAAATGAAGGGATACAACCTACAACAAAACCCGTTGTAACTTCCTCTTCTTTCTCTCATAGTCTCCTCTCTCAGAATACAATATTCACCACCATCCATAGTCGTGATACATT
>SNQJ01S0032069.1:129942-155857 GCA_010110895.2 Picea sitchensis
TAAACACGGCTGAAAGTAAAAGACCTATAAATCAGGAAGATAATCAGGCTCCACAACCAACATCAACATGATCCCCAAAACCATGAAAGAATCAAAATGGGTTTAATACTGATTAATTAATTTACTAAAATGAAGTTAAGTCCTAATTTAAAATTGTCATGATTTCGCAATTTCAAAAATCGGGATTCAGCGATAACATACCTCTTGTTGACACGATCCCTGAAATCCCGAAACGCAAAGTCTCGACTCTTAATCTATGTTTAGTCTAAATTAATTTTGTTTTGGAAACATGATTAATGACAATAAATTTTTTTAGGTTTGTTCATGTTTCAGTTTCCGATTGAATGAAATATTCCGAATTTTGAATTCAAAAGCGCCAAAAGGTGGCCACTTTAATAAAAGATAACTGAGGATATGTGACACTAATGCGTAACTTAGTAAATATCCAATGCATTCAATGTATTGAATTCTTGTCAGCTACGTCAGTATTTTCATCGTGAAATGAATTAAAAGAGAGTTTAAAGGTATGTGTTTCGCAACATATTTGGTTTCATACTATCAAACGTAAGACGCATTCAGTTGAGCTCATACACTCCTTTTATGTCACGGGTTTTCCATCTAACATAAATTCATGGCACAAAAGAAATCACAGAAGAAGAGTGAAGATACAGAGGAGATGCGTAACCCATAAGGAGATATCATATCTGACACTATGTCGCATGCCATCGACTCAATTAAATCCTGGTCACAAATCTTTGAATTCCTAGATTACAAAATCAAGAATTCTCCTACTGATTCATGCCCTCGGCTCATGCCATAGAATGACATGATTAGTTGGGCCTTGGAAAAGGTTGATATCCCGACAAGAAGCATTTTAAATGATCAAGGGGTCATCGTCGGCTCATTCAGGCCAGAACATATACAAGTAATGTATAAACTCTCACCAAATCCAAAGTACATTTATAATGTTGAGTTTTTAGCTGAATTTCAAAGGAAGGAGTGTACTGAGGCAGAATGAACTTATCTCGTTTTAATCAGAGAATGGTGGATATGTCCATCAAAGTTTAGGGATGATACCCATGGGGTTTATGCCACAACATATTTGAATGAGTACATGGTTTATGTAGCCATTATGTTGTGTAGACTTTTCGGGAAAAAGAATCCCTGCCATTTTCCTGCAGAATGGGTGCCCTTTTTAGAAGAAGCTTCAGAAGGATACACTTTTAACTGGAGTAAGATTTTGTTTGATAAACTATCTCAAGAAGTTTCAAATTACAGAGTTGCAAAATCTAAAGGTCAGCCAGTGGCCTTCTACATGTTAGCGTACATTATGGAGGCAATCTACTTTGTGACTCCTTTTCCCCTGATGAATTGGAGTTGGAACATAAACTGCCTCGAACCCATTCACGAGTATCACTCTGTGCTATGGGAAGAAAATGATAAGAATGTGTTTTTTGAAATTTGTGATTTTGTAGTAATTCCAATGCATAAAATGTTTTATGGCTGTGAACTCCCTCGCATTTCTGAGCCGGTCTCGGAAAATGTCAAAGCAATAGCTGACTGGTTTGTTGATGAAAAATTCTCTTACATTAGGGTTTATGGATTCTCAATTCCACCTCATGCAATTCCGAAATTCCTCCCGAACAGACTGGTATTGAGGGAGGTAGCACATCAATTAGTGAAAGGTGGTATTGGAATAGAGCTAAAGGCAACACAAAAGAAATCCTGGCCAATATTCCCTGTGTATGTCGAGAAATTTTGATTACTAAACCTAGGCCATTCTAAAGTGGAATCCAAAGCTTTAGAAGAAACAAAACTGGTAGATATTGATCAAACAATCATGACCCTTATCAATTAGTAAGCAGACATTTGATGCACTGTAATATGAAAGCTTATGAACACGAAAAATATGTTTATGATGATATATTCAAGGAAGTTAAAACTTATGAGGAGGTATTGAACAGGGTACAAGCCTCATCACTTGACTTACAGATTGGTTTCATGTCCTTCCAAAGTCACAGGCGAAGTTGTTTTCCAAACATTTGGAGGGTGAATCCACAACCCCTCTGCCAAAGATGGAAGGGCCTCCCCCGGGCTTTGAAACAGATGTACAAGATAAAGCAAATAAAAAGGGAAAAATGAAGGAGACTGAAATTCCTTCACAAGAAATAGAGGTTCCTCAGATAGAAAAATCAGAGGCAAGGAAAGGAAAGGAGTTGGAAATACCGTCGGAAATCCCTGAAAATATTCCCAAAAAAGTAGGAGGAACAACATCGACGGAACTTGGAAGTCCCATTACCTCTTTGACTCCATTGAAATCTACTTATGGAAACGCCCAAGAGGGAGCTCTATACGTAAGTGATCTTGAGCCTATTTATAGAGATGAGATTCCTCCCTCTGATTATTTTTTTAGTAAAAAGAGAAAGGCTATCCTAAAATAGGAAATGCATCCAAGAGGAGATATGATGATTAAAAAGCATAAGATCATTATAGATGGACAAAAACTTAAAGAGGGATAATTCACTACAGAGATAGAAGGCACAATGGGAGCCTTAGCATCGGCAAATTTATACTCTGTGGGTAGTTTGACAACTATTTTGGAGCAGAAAGATCAGATGATAGCTCAGCTACAGGATCAATTAAAGGAAACTGAAAGAAATATCAATTGGGGGATAAAAAAGGGTCTAGAACGAGCTAGATTAAATGACATTCAAGAGATTCAAAAAATGAAAGCAATCTTAGAGGAAGCAAATCATAAAATACAGGTCACTCAAGCATAGGTCATAAAGAAAGAGGAAATAAATAAACAATTACAAGATAAGATTAATTCCATTTCAAATCAAGTGGTAGAGCTTGAAATCTTCTAGGCCAAGGTATTGGGAATACATATGAAGATAGACAAAGAACAATAGGGAGTGTTTTTTAACCTGGAATTTTTTCAAAATTACTTTCAGGAAACAAGTAAATCCTTGGAAAATATTCTCCAGAAAGAAAGAGAAGTGAAAGCAGCCAGAGAAACTTTCCAAAAAGTAGTGGCTTTTTCAACAAAAGAGGATTTCGGGGAGGCTCAAAAACTCTCTGTTTCAAAACATATTAAAGGTGATGTAATACTCAAGGTATGGGAGGTAGACCTCATAGAAAACAAAAGAATGACCAAAGAAGTTAATGACAACTATCAAGGAATTTTTGACCTTTTAGAGAAAACTTCATTGAACATTGGAAAAAATGATTATTTAGGGTTGTTAGGGGAAATTAACATTGTTAAGCATCTGTTAAGATTCAAAGAGGATCTAGAAGAAATTTAGAAAGAGATCCCACAAACAAAGGTAATCAATGTCACTCAAATTGACAAATGGATAGTAATGCCTAACTTAAAACTACAAACTATTAAGTTCACAAGAAATATTATCGAAGACCGTTTGCCAGAACTGCAGAGAAAGTTTTTCTTATTTGAAGCAAAGGATATTCTAGAAGCTCCCAAAGTTTTAGTACAGTTTCTGGGAAAATGTATTTTCTTTCTTAAAGTAGAAGGAGGAGGTTCATCAACGTATACATAAAATAATAACAATCATGCTATTCCATGATTTTACAAACTATGTCGAGCGTAAAAAATTTCTGAGCTCTGAAGCTAGGGTTTAGGCACTGACAGCCGCAGAGGATTGTGCCCACAAGATGGCGGCCCCGCAGGGGCTTACGCATCGCCAGGGGGGGGCGCCGAATGGTGTCTCCTACAGCCGAGTCACGACAAATGAAGATCCGGCCAACAAAGTGAGGCGGCCAACCTTTGAAATGCCTCCAGATATGCGCGCGCAGATGCTAGTCGATGGAACATTCAAGGATCGGGACACGGATATGGATCCGGTCAAGGAAAATACCTCTGCAAGCGCCTCATCCCCTTGGACCCCTGGTAAGTGCATTCCGCAAGCACCACAGGCCCCAAAATATGTCATAAACTCGCCCCGTATAGAGGAGCAGAAACAATACATGAGAGACAATGCCCTGATCGGAAAGTTTCTAGGGCTATGGCCCTTAGAGCGAGATCTGGTTAAATGGATACAGTACTGGTGGATACCAAAAGGTCACTATGACCTCCAACTGGGATCGAAGGGTTTTTTAACGATCATCCTCCACAATCTAGAAGACCGAAACCGTATTTTTGATGGAGGGCCATATTTTTTCAACTCGGCGGGACTCTTCTTGAGATTCTGGATAGAAAAGTTCAGCCCCGAAAAGGAGGACTTCACCCATGCGCCAGTATGGATCAGGTTGTATTCTCTTCCCCACGAATTCTGGTTGGAGGAAGTTCTAGCAGGCATAGGCAACACCATTGGTATATATGTTAAATCCTCTGAAGCAACCAAGCAGAGACGCTACACATCATATGCAAGAATCTGTGTTTATTTGAACATAGCTAAGCCACTTCCGGGGTCCATTACGCTGGAATATCATGATGAGGATTGGACTCAAACCATTGATTATGAACATATTCCCTTCCGCTGTCGAAAATGCCATGAGCATGGACATCTCTTCAGGGAGTGCCCCCTCAACATGCCTCACAAGGACGGGAATCCAGACAATGGCAAGGACAAGGAAGGATTCACGCAGCAAGCAGGGCAAAGACAACAGGGAGGCAGAAAGAAACCAGCTCAGGTAAGTAAAGATCCTTCCACTAGTAATAAGTTTGCAGTTTTACAAGATAACCCAGAAGAATCTCCAAACCCAGCACCTATGAATCCATCACCCCAGCATATTACATCTCAAACGAAAATCCCAGCGACTGAACAGTCAGCGAAGAACAAGGAGCTGGCACCTTCCCCCATTAGCCCGCAAAGGGATCCGCCTGAGCAGCAGGAGATAGAGGATGGGGATGAGGAAATGGAGCTGGAAGAACAGGATCTAGTGGGAGTGGATCTGGAGCATCTTTAACATGCCTATAGACATCAAAAACTTTATACTATACCCAGGGATCAACTCAGGAAGGTGCACAAAGTGTTTCTCAACTCCTCTGCAGGTTCCTCAGCCCGAACCAGCAAAGCCTTGGGCATCCAGAGTAGTTAGACAAAAAACCCAAATAAAGTTCAAAAGGACGAGAAAAAACGGGGACGGAAATCGACAAACAAACTCATACAGGAAATTGGAAGATTTATGGTAAATTCAGGGCAGATTCACCTGATCTCGAATAGCTTCCCCCCTCTCCCCCCCCCTCAGTCATCATGAAAATCTTATCGTGGAACATCAGAGGACTCAACAGACGTAGCAAGCAGAAACTGCTACGAGATATGATCATAGCAGAAGCACCGGATGTTGTGATGTTACAGGAAACAAAATGTACCTCAGAGGACATTAATCGACTACTCCCTTATTACTGGAAGTAAGGAGGAGCGGTCTCAACTGATGCTGCAGGAATGGCTGGAGGATTGGCTATCCTCCGGAACACCAATATTGTACTGCTGAAAAACTTTTGCACCACTAGATGGTCTATAACATCTGATTATAGACTCATCGGCTCAGACAAACCAGGACATCTAACTAGTGTCTATGGACTGGACACTCCAAGAGACAAACAGGCATTCCTCAGAAGTCTAAATTACTTGTCCAGCCTCACACATCACCACAGATGGATAGTGGGGGGCGACTTTAATATCATCTGCAGCCTGGAGGAAAAAAAAGGAGGATCATGGCGACTGGACCAAGATTCTAATGACTTCAACAGTTTAATAGATGACCTTCAGCTGATTGACTTAGAGCCCAACAATGGCATTCACACTTGGTCCAATAGAAGAACAGGACTGCACCAGATCGCTTGCAAGCTGGACCACTTCCTTGTGTCGGAGCCACTCATGATGGACGACACTGCAATGGAATCCAGTATCTTAAATCGCATTGGATCGGACCACTGGCCCATACAGTTATGGTTGGATGTCCCAACCACTCTAGGAAAGAAACCCTTCTATTTTGAACAATTTTGGCTCGATCATCCAGACTTCCAGGCAAACATTCAAGAATGGTGGAAGGAGGCAGAAATCTCCTATGGATCTAAGATGTATCGGTTCCAGCAAAAGCTGAAGAATCTTAAACAAAAGCTGAAGTTCTGGAACAAGCACACTTTTGGCAGCATCTTTGACTCTCAAAAACAACTCATGGAACAAATGGAAGAGATTCAGTGCAGAATTAGAGAACAAGGACTCACAGAGGAGCTCAGAAGCCAGGAACTCAAAGTAAACCAACAGATCGTAGAAAGGAAAAGACAGGAAGAAATACTGTGGAAACAGAAATCGCGTATACAATGGCTCAAGGAGGGGGAACGCAACACTAAATTCTTCCACCGAACCACTATACAGAGAAGGCAATCCAATAAGATCACGCACCTCATAACAGAGGGGGGGAGACTCTTCATTCCCATGATGACCTGGAGACAAATTTGGTTGAATACTTCCAAGACCTTCTCACGGAACCCATAACTGATAGACATGAAGCAATCAACAAAATTACAAGGCACGTGCCAACCCTGGTGACCCTGGAACAAAATGCAGCCCTCCTCAGACCCTTCACCATCAAGGAAGTAGATCAAGCGCTCCAGGATACCCCCAAATGCAAGGTCCCGGGCCCAGATGGTTTCACCAACGATTTTTTCCACTATTGTTGGCCAATGATTCGCACAGAAGTCTTGGAAATCTTGGAAGACTCAAGGATCACGGGCAAGGTCCTCCAAGATTTTAATGCAACTTTTCTTGCCCTTATCCCCAAAGAAGGGAAAGCAAATAGTCCCAAGCAATACAAGCCTATAGCCCTCTGCAATGTCATCTACAAACTCCTCACAAAAGTCATTGCTCGAAGACTCAAGCCGATCCTTCCAACAATCATATCCCTAGAGCAATCGGGTTATGTCGAAGGTCGACAGATCCTGGATAGCATCATTTTGGCGCATGAGGTAATCCACTCCTTGCAGAAAACCAAAACCCCAGGGATGCTTCTAAAGCTGGACATTTCAAAAGCCTTTGATAAGCTCAACTAGGAATATATGAAAGCAATGCTTTTAGCTTTTGGCTTCGATCAAACCTGGGTTACTTGGATTCTAAATCTAACCTCCTCGTCCTTCTTTTCCCTGCTCATCAATGGGGTACCCTCGAAGCCCTTCTCCCCTTCAAGAGGAATCAGATAGGGAGACCCCCTGTCCCCTTTCCTCTTCATCATCATGGCGGAAGGACTCAGTAGAACTATCCATGCAGCCCTGGAAAACAACCTTTTGACTGGTCTACCCCTGCATGGCATTTCCCCGCCTATATCTCATAGCCAATTCGTGGACGACACCCTCTTGATGGGCAGCCCGAATGCTCGGGAAGCCAACTCTCTCAAGGAGATTCTCCTAACCTTTTCTGATGCTTCAGGTCTGGAATGCAACAAGGAGAAATCTCAAATCTTCTTTTTTAACATGGCCCCTCCGATTCAGCGTCACATCTCGGAGATCCTTGGTTTCAATAGAAGCTCCCTTCCGTCCAAATATCTAGGCATACCCCTGATTGACAGTGCCCTCAGGAACTCCTCTTGGGAGAACCTTCTCTCTTCCTTCTCCAAGAGGCTTTCCTCCTGGACCTTTAGAGATTTAAACCTGCCCAGCCGTCTCATTCTGCTCAAATCCGTCCTTCAAGCCCTCCCGATCTATGCTTTCTCTGTGCTGGCAGCCCCTAGATTTGTTCTCAACACCATCAAAAGTTTGCAAAGAAATTTCCTTTGGCAAGGCCTTAAAAAAGAGAAGAATATTTCTCTAGTCAGCTGGGAAAAGATATGTAGGCCTAAGGAACAGGGGGGACTGGGAATAAGAGATCCATCTATAATGAACAAGGTCCTTAGCGCCAAAATTTGGTGGCGCTGGTTAAAAAATCCCACAGATCTTTGGGCTAAGTTATGGAGGAAGAAATATGCCTCTAACACAGCAGAGAATAACTTGATTATATGGAATGGAGATCACACGGGCTCCTTAATATGGACGGCGGCAAAGCAGAATAGGCAGATTGTTACTCAGCATGCTTTCTGGGAGGTAGGCAATGGGGAAACGGCTTTGTTCTGGAAAGATTCCTGGCAACAATGGCCGGCCTTAAACGCTGAGGAATGGGCTCATGATATTTGTGCTCAGGCTACAGGAATGGGCCTGACAAAGGTAGCTGATTACTGGCAGAACAACCCCATAGGGGACACTTGGCGTTGTTGGCACCTGGATAGGGAGTGCATTAACTTGGCTCTGCATCGTGATTTGGCACATCTCCAAGAAGCGCTGGATAAACGGAAAATTCCTATTCGAGCCGGTGAGGACATACTTAGGTGGGGTTACAGACTGCAGGGATCCTTCACCACACAGGAAGCTTATCACATTAAGACCAGGTCAGACCACCCCATAGATACGAAGATTTGGGGAAAAATTTGGAACCTGAAGCATTGGCCGAAAATCACCTCCTTTTTATGACTAGTCTCAAACTCAATCATTCTCACATGGGACAATCTCCAAAAGAGGGGGTTTGTTGGACCCTATATATTCACTCTTTGTGGAGAAACAGAGGAAACCTTGAACCATCTACTCAATACTTGCCTGTACACAGCACAAATCTGGGATCAAGCAGGGCTAACCATGCGAACCTCGGACCGCCTCAGAGACAGTGTCATTGAAACACTCTTAAATTGGAGAGATCAAGCTTTCAGTTCTCCCTACCTCAACAGGGTTTGGCAGCTCTTACCTAGCTTCATCCTCTGGAAAACTTGGAAAGAACAAAATAGAAGAATCTTTAGAAATAAGGCTCAACCTTGGGGTCACTGTTGGAGACAATGCCAACGCAACCTCATGGAAACTCTCCGTCTTAGACTTTGGTCAAATGAAGAATTAGCTTGCTCTCCTTCAGAGCTCCCCGTCCTATGGAATTGGACTCCTCTCCCCCCCTCCCAGCAGCTCTCCTCCCCCCCTCCAACCCCCCTTCTAAGTATCCTGTCCCTTTGGTCTCCTCCCCCAAAGGATTTCCTCAAACTCAATTTCGACGGAGCGTCTAAAGGCAATCTGGGAGATGCAGGCTATGGAGTGGTCTTCCGTAATCATCTTGGACACATTTTAGCCATAGGAGCAGGCCCCCTTGGACATTCCATGAATAATGCAGTAGAACTCTGGGGCCTTATTAAAGGTCTAGAAATGGCTTCCCAGAATAATTATACAAAGCTCATCGTTGAAGGGGACTCTAAGGTCATCATTGGCTTGCTGCGCAGAATCTTACATGGGACCAACCCGGATAGCATCTCGCCCAGCCGGATAACATCTCGCCCAGTTGGAGGCTCTCCCATGGATTACAGATCATTGTAAGTCTGTTGCACTCTCAACAGGTGATCATTCCTGCACACATCAGAAGGAAGGTGAACCAGGTTGCGGATGACTTGGCTAACGTGGGCATAGATTGGAGAGGACCAGAACTCCGGTGCTATTCATCCCAGAATCCAGATCATCCTATCCTCCAGCAATGTATTCGAAAAGCTGGCTCAGTGGATACTTCCCCGGATGGGGTGTCAGTGGATTCCTCGTGGCAGCAGATGGGAGCGGACACAGTCCACGGAGACGCGCATCCACGTGATGAGCTCGTGCTGCAGGCTGGTGCCATCCCAGGCAATTAATTTTCTCTCAAATCATGTTAATGGTAGTGGTAATGGACATTTATGCCACCCTACGTCCCACCGCATCTAGTTCTATGGCTTGGCTCGACGCAGTGGTCATTGTTGCCTGTTTGTGGTCTGAAGGGCTCCATCCTTCACGACGCAAATAGAACCAGGTTCACATAGCTATTGTCTCTGTTGTTTCTTTGCGTCTCTGGTTAAGTCTAGTCTAGACCCGTCAGCCTTCTCACATGAAAGAGTGGCTTCGAGGGAGGTCGAAAAGGGGCTCCCCCTGGAAGCCCCGTCGACCCCCGGTCTCGCCATCAGTCTCACCGTCGACCTGCTCATCCTTCCGTCCTCAAACCCCGTCCATGGCTGCCACTCTGCCTCTCTCGCAGTCTTTTCCCCCTCACTCCACGGCCGCCCAATCACCTCCATAGTCTCGGCTTCTTCATTCCATGGCCACTATTCCGCCAAGGTCGAGCCCGATTCTGAGCCGTCCTCAGGACCCCCGGATGCAATTCATAGCAACTATGTCTTTCCCTGAACCTTCGAGCAGTTTGGGTAGTGCACCACCGGCGCACAGTGCATCTAAATGACCGTGCCTCCACCCCATGGATCACCTCGACAACGAGCACTTCAGGGATCGATTGGGCATCTTGTTTGATTTAGTTTTTGAGCTTAGGAAGGAGGTGGCGGACCTCAAGTATCATCTGTAGGCTAGAGAAGAAAACGTCGCAACTTTTCTCCACATCCTCTCGACCATGCACATGGAGCTATCCCCGTCCCAGGTTGTCTCTGCTCCAGGGGAGATACATGCGGCGGTTTCGAGTGCAGAAAGGGAAGGAGCAAAGCGACCAGCAGAGGTGACGCAGGAGGAAGCGTAACGACGAGGCCAAGCTGAGGACACTGGGCGAGGCGAAAGAAAGGAAAAGAGTTGGGATGACCAGCCAACGTTCATCGAAGAAGAACCATGGACATAAGACCTACGAGCCGCGTGGATAGGCTATGCGCCAGGTGTCTAGCTATCTAGTGTTGTTTGTCAAGTTTTCTTAGGCTCATAGTTTAGATGACAGACAGTTTGAACTTTATCTCTTTACTGGATCAGTGACCTTTTTAGACTTGTGAATTGGGGGCTGGCTGGACTGGTTTCCCCTCTGTTGGGGCAGTCCAGTAACTGCAGCCCGTCCATGACTGTCTTTGACACTTTTTTTCTGCTCAGCAGGCTCTTAATATAATATTTACTACTTATTTTAAAAAAAAACGTAGACATAAAATACCATTTTGAAGATTTTCATCATTGGAATAATAAAGCAGTTAGAATAGAAATGTAAACGGTTTGACATTGTTCATTCATGTAACCGTTAGTCTTAGGAAGTTAGTTAATCACCAACGGGAAAAATGTTTGGTGATCATGTATAAATATATTTTCACAAGACTGAGAAAAGGGCTTTGGGTTTTTGAGAGAGCCGATTGTATTAAAACGTTTTCCAATCCACTGTGATATAAATAATACAAACGAGATTCTGAATTCTATCAACTTGAAGCTATGTGTTCTTTTACCCTGTTTCCAATAGTTTTCAATATTTTTCTTCTTACGTCTTTCTAATGAATGATCAACTATAAGTTTATTTCACACATCTATTGTAGTTTGAATTGATTTGGTTATTAAATCATTTACAGTTTTTCCTCTGTGATTGCTATCAGCGGTTTCAATACCTGTAGGTCATTTGAATGATTATATTTTACACTTCATTAGAAATATCGTTTTCCTCTTTGACTCATGTTACAATATGAGAATCTTTCATGATTAAAGCCTCATATTATCTCAGTGATGCTACTTTGTTACTTTACTATTCTCAAAATTGTTTCAAGTACAGGAAATAACCTCAACTATTATTATGTTATTATTTTGAGTTCCAAAACGTTTTTTCTCTTTTCATTCCTTAAAAATTGAAGCAATAAATCTTCAAACTTTTCATATTTAAATAAAACATTATTTTCCATGACTGTCCCAAATAATAGACAGCCCAACATAGAACCTGGCCTCCAAGATCAAACTAGCATTGCTTTGAACTTGTTTAATATTATTCTGCAAACAACAACTAACTGGGTTGAATTAGAATGTTCATGGGCAGCTATCGAGAGAGATATCAACATCCAAGAACAATGGGAAGATAGACAGAGGCAGTTGAGAAACCAACTCTGATTTACCCTTCAATTTGATTCTTACCCTTTAATTACCTTTATCTTTACAGATGCCTTGATGGTATACTTTAGAGACTTAAAGTATAAACTCAGGAACAACACCCCCCTTGCTTCTACCTCGAGTGAGACTTCATCGGCTTCGCAGGTGTTGCCAAAAGGGCCGGTAGTTAGGGTTTTGTTGCTGCATTGTTGAAGCGTTGAACCCCGGGTTTTCCCTTGTACCAACAAATGGTTTCGTTGTTGGGACATGAAACTGTGATTGTTGGGAACTAAAGAAAAGAAATCTCTATGCATAGATCTATTGTTGTGGTGCGCAATACTCTAATTGTCTTGCGAAGCTCTATGATAAGAACGGAATCTGATCTGAAGAAAAGAGGTAAGATCTTAAAGCTTTGTGCTCTGATAAAGGTAAGATAAGTGGAAATTTTTGTTTCGAAGGAATGGATCTAGGTATGCTTGATAGATTTTGTCCTATTCTAAAAACTAAGGCACAGCTAGAAGAAATAAGATTTGATATGAATGGATCCGATAGAAATAGTGAAAGATATGTTATTCCTATGCATAGAAAGGAGTTTGGGACTAAAAAATGGATGCAGGATCCTAGAAAGAATTTTTTGCAGGATCATCACTGTGATCCTAGTGCACAGTACAGGAAAGGTTGGGGATCATTTAAAAGAAAGAGAGGATTAACTCTTTGTTATAGTTGCAGAAGACATAGACATCTTGCTAAGGAATGCCCTGGTAGAGGTCCTAGTTGTCGTTTTTGTAAAGCTATGGATCATGAGGTTTTGGATTTCCCTAGAATGATTGCTAAAGTTGAAAATATGAATATGAGACAAGAAAACCATGAGAAAGGCCAAGAAACTAAGAATATGCTAGACCATCAGAGAGAATCAGAGACTATATTATTATAGATGAAAGAAACATTGAATGATCACAGAGACATCAATTTATAAAAAATATTAAAAGAAAAAGAGTGCATAGAAATAAGAATAGGAGACTTTGACATAGACTGTGTATAGGATGCAAAAACACAGGTTAATATCATGATAGAAAGTACTTGGGAAATCTTAGGAAGGCCTGCTATAATTCCTTCATTGGGAGGAATAGGATTGTTTAAAGGAAAGTTGATAACCCTATGTGGAAGAATTGTCCATGTATCTATGGTTTCTCATGGAGCATCGACATAAGAAGAATTTCATGTTGTTAATTTTGTTGAGAACAATGCTTCTTCTGCACTTTTGCTAGGAAAAACTTGGATTCATAAGGATCAGATCCGCATGAAAGAATAAGAGGAAGCTCTAAAATAGAAAAAGAAAGAACTAAGGGATTTCATGGCTAGGAGAATAGCGCGCTTAATAGAAGAATAGGAGGAAAAGTCAAAGATATTGAGGGCCAGAGACTAGGTTGTCGAAGTTGAAAGAACGTAGGCAGACTTGAAACACCTGTCCATACAGGAGAGTAGAGAACCTACTCCAGAAAGAGAAAAAGTATTACCCTTGAACCCTATGAAAGATCCTCAACAGTGTGAAGTTACTATGCAAAGAGGAGATAAGAACAATAATGGAAAGAGTAATCCAGAGACGCAGATCATAAGAAATAAAGCCAGAAATCTCAGTAAGAAGAAAGCAAAGTTAGAAAAATTGTAGGAAGTTCCATAGAGGACTTCGTAGAAGGAATTTTTGCAGAACTTGAACATCGCCGAAATATCAAAACAATGCAGATTGGCACTTCGCCACAGCAAATCAATATGACCGTTGGAGGCGTCCTAACTATTAGACTGACGCTCCAGAATGACTAGAATTGCAGTTATTGTCGGAGTCATCGCCATTGGACCGTTTGGACCGCGCCATAATGGATGGAATCACATTCATTGAGGAATTCCTACCCGTTTGAGGAGCCCATTACGATGTTAGCTATTTAACCTGTCGAATACCTTACCGGGAAAACTTTTTCAAACAGTGATTATTCGAGCCCACAGAGAGCTGACTATTACTGCATTGTGCTTATTGAGACCTCACCACCTATTCTATTACATTGAGTGTTTGTTCACCAACCTGATATATCTGATCTCGAGAATATATGTTGGGTGACTTTAGCGAAGTAGAGAAATCCATCGAAGAGATCCTCATAGACCGCATGGATGAGAAGGTCATGTCCACAGGAGCACAAGCTTCATCAACGAGAGGAGTGAAAGCATCCCCATCGACTAGATGTTGAGTTGGGCCATCCTGAACTACGATAGAGAAATGGAGCAAGCATCAAGACAACTTGTAAAATTCTAATCTCATCCCATCAATCATGCCCGACTACATCCCACCTCTGGCTGGCACGGTTAGTAGTGACAGTGTCCCNCACAGTTGGGATAGATTCTGACGTTGAAGATCAGTGACTTCAACTTGGGAGATCGCAAGAACTATAGAATGCTCGCACCACACAAGTATTTGACCAAGACAATGGGGAAGAATTCGAAGATAATCCCCCAGTCATGGACTATGGACATCGCAAGATCAACTATCCACAATGTGATGAAGATACCACACTTCATCATGCATCAAGAGGTTATTGTGTGCGTTAAACTCATATTGTCTTCCTTCCATGGTGGTTACCTATGGTTGGATAGGTGCATCACTGTCGATCTGACACTGATCCACTGGATCACTGGGTTCAGCATGCAAGGATCAGACCCATAGGATTTTTACCTAGGGAAGGCTACAGATCGCGCCCTGGCACAACGAATCAAATACACCTATGGTGATGTGGAGAAGGGGAAGCGAGGATACAAGGAAGCCTTCATACACAATGGTGCATTGCACCTAGCCTACCAATTGATCGTTGGTAAGATCATCAGGAAGAACAACCCAATGCAGGTCATGGGGTTTGTCGTCGACCTCGTAGGAAAATGCGTTGAAGGGCTACAAATGAACTGGGTGAGTTACCTCGTCAACCAGTTAGAGAAAGAATGTCGCAAAGCTCAGGATCAGGGCTATGAGTTCCATTTTAGTTGGCTACTATTTTTCATTGCCTTCATTGCTTGGGAGATGCCGAAAGGAGCGACCTTCCCTGAAATTGAGTCATCCCAACCACTAGCTATGAAGTTCACTATGCTATGGTATTCGAGAGACATGGTAAATAAATGGAAGTCAAACGCGGTGTTCCACACCTATTATCTACAACTCAAGAGGGCCATTGAATCCTTCCCTCGCATGACTCCGAACATCCTTCATAGATTCATGCCAATAGAGAAGTTTTGTGCAGACAGGCACTTCATCTATATCACTGCACATGGAGACGAACATAAATAAGAGCTCCAGTCCTATTACAAACTCACTGAGGAAGATATGGAGGAAATAACTAAGGAATGGCCTACAAAATTCCTCATACCAGTAGAACAGACAGAACTCTCCAACCTCGACCTCATAGAAAGTCTTGTAGTCACTCGCAAAGGGTATGATGCACCCAGCAGCAGCAAGAAGAAAAAGAAGGAAGAGGTATAGGAACTGAACAACACATTAGAGGAGACTACATCAAATTCACCTGAAGGGGGAGGAGGTGACGAAGTAGACAAAGAAGAGGATTAAGGGGAAGAATACAAGAATAAATAGGGTGAAGTAACACCGCCTAAAGATCCCCCGATAGAGATAAAGAAATCCAATAAAATAAAGGTTTCTCCAAAGAAACCATCAGCACAGAATAAGTCATGAACCACTAAACCTCCATTTCAGACTGTACTCAGAGTGGATGACATTGAACTCATCATTTCCACTATATCAAATACCTCAGAGGACATTTTACAGTGAAGCGAAGCTAAACATGAGACAATGTTCGACAAGATCGAAGCATAGCTCAAAGGGATATAGCAGGATCTCTATTCGAACTGCGCAGTGTCTACATTCCCACTGTCAAAAGAAGGAACAAAGTTGGGAGATGAGCTTTCCCAACTATGTAGAATAGGATATGTGACGGAAGCTCGCCTTCATCGTGTCCAAGAGGAAAACGAGCAGGCCACAGAGGCATTGAAGAAAGAAAAATAGGAATCCATAGAGCAACGTCGGGTTGTGCACCAAGAAAAAGATGACCTCCAGGCGAAATTTGCAAAGGATAAAGCGCAGATCCGGAAGGAGAAAGAAAAGTTGCTCGCGGAGAAGATGGGAGTTAAAGAATAAGTCACCAGAGCACTTTGCTCTGTGACAGGATTAGAACATATGGAAGAAGAAACAACTGAGAGCCAGGTGGGGAAGCTCGCTGAAGCCATTCAACAACTTCAAGTGAGAATTGCAGAACTGGAATTTCAAGAAATGCCAAGCAATCTGTAGGAAGTGCGGGATTGGAGGGAAGAAACTTCCCGAAGCGTAGTCAAGAGAATCAAAACATTGGCCTTAGAATGCAAACATCTCAACAGTCGAAGTGCGCATACCTATGACCGCCTTGCAGAGGACCCAGAACTAAGGACATTGGAGTCACAGCTCCAAGAGGCAAAGTAACAAGCAACAATAGTGCAAGGACAGTTGAAGCCACTGTCAGTGGTCGAGAGGATGAAAAGGTCCCAGGAACAGTGCACGATTCAGCAACAAGTCCATGCCATCCAAAGTAAAGTCATGGAAGTGACCCAGAGGCTCTAGCCAGTGCAGTATGAAGCTTGCACACTTTTTGAGGAGATTGGAGGACAAAGTGCACAGCTAGAACAAGTGGTCACCATGGTGGAACAACGCTTGGAAGGATCTATGACCGAGAAATTTATTCAGGAGTTCACCGAGCAGGAGGCTATGGTGAAGCAGCGGGTCGAGGCAGCGCGAGCTAAGCTCGAGGCCTTGGAGGCAGAGTTACCCAAATTAGAGTGACTCGGGATGAGTCACAGATGAGTGTTGGGGGCCTGTTGGACCTTGACCAATTTTTGGAGAGCCTTGGCCATGCTTGACCATTTTTGGAACTTCAACAGGGTGGTCGAAGATGGAGCGCAAAGTGAAGCAAATATCGTGGGATCTTGCCACCTTTTTTGGGATTTTTGGGTTTAGTGTTTATGTAACATGTATGGGATGTCGGCCCATGGGTCTTGCCCATGTTTAGGCCTATTTGTAATGTATAAATAGAAAGTTAGGCGATGTAAGTAGGGGGTGTAATGAGGTGTTGTTCTTAGTGCAAGTGGTGTAAGTAGTTGGATCTATGTGATTGAGTCAGCTTTGTGCATACTGTCTGTTGATAACTTGCAGAGCTAAGTTCAAGTGATTGTAAGAAGGCTCTGTATTGTACCAAGATTGGGGAAGGAGGATCTAGTGAGGTGCGTGCAGATTTCCTGTCCTATGTGGAGTTGTTCTTATGGTTTTGTGCATGTAAGGAGATTGAAAGAAGATAATAACGAAGAAGAAGATTTGGTGGATGTAGCCCCACACTGGGGGTGAAATACGTATATCCTGTGTTATGGTTTCTTTATTTAATTGATGTGATTTATGCTTAATGTTGTCATATTTATGTATGTTAGATGCATCTGATATAGTAGCTTAGTTCTTAGTGATGAGAATGAATGCTAGATCTGATTTATTTCTATGTGCTAAGTCCTTGGATGTGTTAGATCTTGTTGAATACTGCTCTGCTCTATAATTAAGGTTTTACCTGTGATGTGAATAAGGTTTAGATACTAATGAATGTTAAACTGTTGAAGAACTCTATTAAGTACCATGATCAGAGATCAGTGTCCTAGCCAGGTTGTAGACACTTGAGTCCTAACATCCCCCCTACCTCTACCTCGGGTGAGACTTCATCTTCTTTGCAGGTATTGCCAAAAGGGTCGGTAGTTAGGGTTTTGTTGGTGCGTTGTTGAAGCGTTGAACCCCGGGTCTGCCCTTGTACCAACAATATTTATCAAACGAAAGACTTTAATGCACATCACCTTCCCATCCTGATGACTTTTTTTTATAGATAGGCTCAACCCCTCCATCACAAGAATAAATAGAAGTGAGGACAGTGGACACCCCTGGCGAAGTCCTCTCCCGCTGTTTATGAACTTAGTAGGTTCTCCATTGATTAGGATGGAAAGATTTGCTGAAGAAACACAATCCATGATCCATTTGGACATTTGATACCCAAAAACACAATGTAAAAGAAGCAATCTAAGATAATCCCAGTTCGTACAGTCGTATTCCTTTTTTAGATCCAATTTCCATGTGATTGCCTAAAGTTTCTTTGTTTTGATACTATGGATACACTCCTGAGTTGTACCTATTGCGTCCAATATCTGGCGACCTTTAAGGAACCCCAATTGTTCCTCTGACAGAGCCCGGGAGAGAAATGGTCTGATGCGACGCGCAATTATCTTTGTGACAATCTTGTAACAGAGATTACATAAGGCAATAGGATGAAAATCAGAGAAGTATGATGGTTGGTTTTCTTTAGGGATTAAAGCAAGAAAAGTAGAATTAAGCGGTCTAATGACTTCACCTCAAAGTCTAGTTTCCTAAACCATCGCTAGTAAGTCAGGACAAACCAGATCAATGAAGAAAAGGAAGAATTCAACTGTCCACCAATCTGGACTCAGACTCTTGTCTTTAGCAAAACCTTTTAAAACCTCCAAAATATCCTCCATAGTGACAACCTTTTCCAAAGTAGTGACCTCTTCCTCCTATACAATCCTTGGATACAGTCTGATGGCCGCCAACTGATCCTGTATGTTTGAATGTCCCTGATCTTTAAAAAAAGTGCGGAAATAAGAGACAACTTCTTTTTTAACAGCTTCTTGACCCATGTGAACATTACCATTATCATCCCTTATTTCCCACATAAATTTCTTGTTTCTCCGATAACTTGCAAAATTATGGAAAAACTTTGTGTTTTTGTCGCCGCTCTTTATCCAGATTGCCCTGCTTTTCTGCCTCCATCTCTCTTCTTCCTCCAATAATAATTTGTTGCGATCCACCTCCACCTACCTTCCATGTTGCTCTGTAACTTCATTTGTAATTCCAACGTTTTTTTGTCGATAAAAAGTTTCCAATTCTAATTCAAACTTTGTTAATTGTTCTTGTTCCCTTTTTAATTTTTCTTTCAACCAGGATTTAACCCTGTTTTTTAGAAGTGAAAGTTTCTCAACCAATATTCTCTGAGATCCAACAATTAAATCGAATCGGTGGTCTAGCTAGACCTCTCTAGTTAAATCAACAAAGGTTCCACCTTTTAACCAGACAGGATTGAATTTAAAGGAATGCCTAGTCTTCATAATGCCAAGGTCCAGATGCATTAAAATAGGAGAATGGTCCGATATAAAAGTTGGCTCCACCCACGATCTATACCGCAGCTCTGGGCCCATCAAATCTTCATGCATATAAAATCTATCAAGCCTTTTTGAAATACTTGATTCCCCAATCCTACCATTACGCCACATCAGGACCAGCTTAGCCAATGCCACGTCCACCAGTGGATAATCATCAAATAGTTCTTTAAAAAAAGGAGCCAAAGGATCCATAACAACCACTGTGCCCCAAATCTCATCAATGTTTAGTGTAAAGTTTAAATCTCCCACCAGAATAAGATCTTTGATAGATAATATTTCTTTGTTAGCAAGTTTTCTCCAGAAAGTCTTGCGCTCCTTGCATGGGCCATAGACATTAAGAAGTGATAAACTCCTCTTATCAGCAACACTGGATCTTGTCAAGAGAATTCCATCGTAGGTAAGAACAGGAGAGAAAACATGAAAACAAGGGTCCCAAGATGCCAGCAAACCCCTAGAGTTTCCGATTGAACTAATGGAATACGATTTCTAGTCTAGTTTCAGTGAAAACATAAAATCACGAGCCCTCACATCAGAAGTTAGTGTCTCTTGTAGAAAAACTATATTAGGAGTAGTCTTATTCATTAATCTCTGCATAGAGGCTAGTTTAAGGGGCCCTCCTACCCCTCTTATGTTTAGGGATAAAATGATCATGACTTGGACCTTGCAAGGGCCTTGATTCCTCTAAGCGCCCCCTGGTCGATAGTCGTAAGAGATGAGGAAGAAGGTGTCGTCGAGTATGTCCCCACTCATTTTCTAGAACTCCTAGTCTTAACAAGAGACAGTTCTAGTCCCAAACCCATGGACCAAGCTAGTTTTTTTCCAGATGTGGCCTCTGCAACAACAGGGTCAGGTTCCATAGTTAAAGGTTCCCCAAAAACCACTTCTGTTTTTCTTAAAAAGGTCGGAATGGGAACATGATTGTTTACCTCCCTATAGGTCAGGACTAAGTCATAAAGAATTATGTCCAAGGAGTGGGTACTATCTTTAGGTTCACCATAACTCGGGAGCAGGGGCGAGTCTTCTAACCGCTTAGAATCATCTAGGACAATAGTCAGATGAGACAAAGAAACAATAGGAATAGGATGTTTCTGTCTCTCATCAATATGTGCCAGAGGTGGCAGGGTCGATTCATATATAGTGGTGTTTGCCTCCATTTCTTTGGCTCGCACCTCAGGATTAAGTAGTACACCATTTTCCTTAGTAACTTCAGAAAAAACTGTGTCTAGAAGATTTCTCCCCCACGTCGACAAAGAACAATATATAGTAGGGACATAATGTCATAACTTACCCACAAAGGTAGAATTCATGGATGTGGAGTCATCCAGCTCCCCTGTACCCTGATAGTAGCCCTGCTTCAATGTTTCCACCTTCGTAGGGTATCTATTAGTGACATTTTCCTCCATAGATGTCTCACCAGTGTGTACACCAGAAGGAAGCCTGCAATATTTTTTGAGATGGCCAGTTTTTCTGCACTGGGTGCAACGGAAAGGTACCCCAAGATAATCAATCCTCTGTGAAATCACTATACCTCGCCAATCTATATCTAGATTCTCCAACAGCCCCCCATGCACATCAACTTCCACAAGAATCTTAGCCATTCGACATGCGTTAGAAAGAAGTGCCTCCTCGTCGAGCTTAATGAAGTGACCCAACGAATTTTTGATAGCCTCTAAGGCTTTGTTGTTCCATAATTGTAATGGTAACCCCGACAATAACACCCATAGATGTCGGAAACTAAAATATTCAGTTGTCGATTTGAATTTTAACCTCCAACGTTTTAACATTAGGCTTCCACCTTCAAAAACCCATAAATTCTCTAGTATCCTTGTTGAGTCTTCTGGAGATTTAAAAAAAAAAACAAACTACCCCCTCGGTAAATGAAGGAGCACTGGTGAGTAACCCAGAATGGGTTCCCAGGGGTCCTTCATCCACTCCTGTACTAATCTTTTACAGAAATGTCGGTAAGATAGTCTACTTACCAACACACATAAGGAGAGAGAGCACAACTCTGCAAGCCCAATATCCATCCCAAGGACTATCGTGCACTTGGAGTTTTTAGGCTTCCACACTCTAGAAGGAAGCTTAGTAGTGTGTTCCTTCCCCACCCCACCACTTAAAGCTACCTCCAGGAAGAACTTTAACTATTTCAAATAATTTCCCCCAGACCCAGATGTAATATTAGGAAAGGTATCGAATGTACAATCTTTGTTGACTACGCCATATCCTTTCTTGGCCCTCGGAGAGATACCAGAAACCCCCTTTGTTTTCTTGCAAGCTCGAGCGAAAGAAGTATCAGGAAGGATGGAAGTATTTGGAATGGTGGAGGAAGAAGGATAAGACGTCGACTGTAAGGTTGATGAGGCATTTGGTGAAGCATTAAACAAGGAGTTATTAACATGGTTATGGCAGATGGCATCAACCATTGAAATAGAGCTCGGATGATCCTAAGGATCTCCTACTTCGTCTCCCGAGGGATGGTTGACCTCATCTTCCATAACTAACTCAACCACAAACCTTAAAGGCCCCACAAAAGATCAATTTTAATCATCGATCTAAAACGATGTGGCGCACCAAGAAGGTGGAGGTTCAGGGATAGACAATGGAGAAGCTTCGACAAGACGTCTCCTTACAAGAGCATTAAAAAATCTCTGTAGCATGTTAGATCTGGAATCACTAAAACAACTAGGCAACTAAAAACGTCGAACTGGACAAAGCAGAGTCTCTAAAAAAACCGCGATATCTAGGGAGAAACTAAAACCGTTCTCCAAATCAGTTCCTAGAGAGCTAGCATCCTTCTAACCCAAACCAGTGCCAAAACCATGGATGAAGCTCCTCCTGTGTTTCCCACCTCCCAAACATTTGAATAATAGTTCCGTCATGATACCTGCTTGGTTCCACCATTAGCTAACAATTACACCAACTATACCTATAGAAAAGAGAGAATTTTATATCTATATACGATAAGTTCTCACTATAGGTAAGATGGATTTTTAAATCCACGTACGATAGGTTTGAGTTTGAAACTTTCCAATGGTAACAAATCTTTAAAGATCAATGGGATGTGGTTTAGTAGTAGATATAAGCTTCACTATGCTAATAATTTAGTTAAATTTTGCTGAACATAAACTTTGGATTTTAAAAATATATCTTCTAATATATAATATGAATTATATTTTATTATGTTGCATTAGATATGAAGTGAGACAATGATAACCGATGTAATTCGTAAGGGATATAAAATTATAATGAATATAAAATTATATGTTAAGATGAGCAATAATTCTTAGTGATAATTCTTAGTGATAATGATAGGTGGTTATTAATATATTAATTGAATATATTTTACGTTATTTTAGATATGAAGTGAGACAATGATAACAATTGCAATTCATAATGGATATAAAATTATATGGTGAGATAAGTATAAATTAGTATTAGTGACANAAGATGGATTTTTAAATCCACGTACGATAGGTTTGAGTTTGAAACTTTCCAATGGTAACAAATCTTTAAAGATCAATGGGATGTGGTTTAGTAGTAGATATAAGCTTCACTATGCTAATAATTTAGTTAAATTTTGCTGAACATAAACTTTGGATTTTAAAAATATATCTTCTAATATATAATATGAATTATATTTTATTATGTTGCATTAGATATGAAGTGAGACAATGATAACCGATGTAATTCGTAAGGGATATAAAATTATAATGAATATAAAATTATATGTTAAGATGAGCAATAATTCTTAGTGATAATTCTTAGTGATAATGATAGGTGGTTATTAATATATTAATTGAATATATTTTACGTTATTTTAGATATGAAGTGAGACAATGATAACAATTGCAATTCATAATGGATATAAAATTATATGGTGAGATAAGTATAAATTAGTATTAGTGACATTGATAGGTGATTAATATAGTAATCCAATATATTTTATTATGTTATTTTAGATATGAAGTGAGATAATGATAACAATTGCAATGGATATACAATTATATGATGAGATAAGTAATATGGACTAAAGTGTAATGATGATGATTATTATTATTATGTAATATGTAGTAATTAATATATTAATTGAATTTAGTTTAGGTGGTTGAAAATAATGAATATTCATTACTAGTATTAAATATGATGAGATAAGTATAGACTAAAGTGTAATGATTATGATTCTTATTCTTATTATCTAATATGTAGTAATTAATATATTAATTGAATTTAGTTTAGGTGGTTGAAAATAATGAATATTCATTACTAGTATTAAATATAACGTAAGATAAAGATAGCAAGTGAAATTTATAATGTATATAATGTCGAAATGAGTATAAAGTAAATTGTAATATTTTTTATTATTAAAAGATAGGTGGTGATTAATATATTAATTGACTTTAGTTTAGGAGATTGAAAAGATTGATTATTCATATATTTTATTACATTGCATTAGATATGAAGTGACACAATGATAGTAAGTGAAATTTCTAATAGATATAAAATTATATGTCGAGATAAGTGTAAACTGTAATTATATTTATTATTAAGTGATAGGTTGTGGTTAACATGTTAATTGAATTTAGTTTAAGTGATTGAAAAGAATAATTATTTATATATTTTATTATGTTGCATTAGATATGGAGTGAGACAATGATAGAAAGTGAAATCCATAATGGATATAAAATTATATGTAGAAATAAGTATATAGTAAAATGCAACAATTTTAATTATTAAGTGATAGGTTATGATTAATATGTTAATTGAATTTAGTTTAGGTGATTGAAAAGAATGATTATTCATATATTTTATTACGTTGCATCAGATATGGAGTGAGATAATGATAGTAAATGAAATCCATAATGCATATAAAATTATATGTCGAGATAAGCATACAATAAAGTACAACAATCTGTATTATTGAGTGATAGGTGGTGTTTAATATGTTAATTGAATTTAGTTTAGGTGATTGGAAGGGATGATTATTCATATATTTTATTTCGTTGCATTAGTTAGATATTTAGTGGAATAATGATAGTAAATGAAATCCATAATGGATATAAAATTATATGTCAAGATAGGTATAAAGTAAAGTTAATAAATATGTCTGCAAAGTTGTAGACCGATTGGCAAGTGTCGTGTAAATGGAAGGAAATATGTAAAGGAGGTCACAAGTTCGATTCTCACCTCGATTTATTTGTTCTCCATGCTTAAGGGCTGTGTGGCACACGTGGGGTTATAGTGGTAGCGGACGGGTATTGACCCCGTGTCACACGAGTACGAGAACCGCGAGTTTCTTATTCCCCTAGTATAAAAAAAAAATAGTGAAATAAATCCAAAAATGTTTCTCCTTAACCCCCTCACCCCCTTCTCACATTTCCCTACCCTACAACCAAGGCACTATTGATCATATCTCAAAAAATTTAGCCCAAAATAATATCATAACACTTTTCAAACCTTATAAAACCCTTAAGCAGCTATTTAGAATTGCCTAGGGTAAATTAGACCCAATGTTTGACCAAGGAGTTTAACAAATCCCCTGCTCCTGTGGCAAATCATACATTGGACAAACTGGAAAATCATTCAAGGCACGTCTTAAGGGGCATATAAAGGACACTTCCCATAACCGCATTGCAAAATCATTTGTCGTTGAACAATCCCATAATTCTAAACATTTTATCTTCTTTGAAAAAACCAAATTTCTTGCTTCAACTCCCTTCTACTCATCACTCATCTTGAATCATCCGTAAAGTACTAGAAATTCAAAAACACCCAAATAATTTCAATCATAAAGATGGCTACAAACTTAGCCAATCCTGGACACCCCTCATCCACCTTCGATGTAACTGAAAATTAATATAATAATAATTTGTTCATTAATATATTCCTTCATAAATTTTAAATTAATTTTATTCCTCCCCTTGATTTTCTTGTTTATGTTTATCCACTTTTTCCTATTATTAAAATTATTGCATTTCTCCCCCTCTCAATTTACTCTCAACCCCTCATTTTAATTTTTCAATCATTAATCCCCCCTTTTCCATTTTACTCCTAATTTTAATAAATGAATTTATTTTATCTTCCTCAAAACGATTTATTCATTAATTTAATAATTTTTCACAAATGGTCATTTAAAAAATACCCATTTCTACTCGTTTAGTCATTTTAGTCACTATATATATATATTCTCAAACCAACACTGTTTTCTATTATCACTTTCAGATTTATGTGTCCTTGATGATGGGTGGAGTATCCACTCAAAGTGTTGGACAAACAATTTTCTTGTACATAATGTAATTTCAAAAAAAATCAATAGAAAAAATCAATAATTTTTATTTTTAAGTGATAGGTGGTGATTAATATGTTAATTGAACTTAATTTAGGTAGTTAAAAATAATAATTATTATATTCCTTATCCAAGTGTTGTTGGGAAATAATACCCTATGGACTAACAAGCTAGGGCTAAACTTGTACGCAGATCATGACCTTAAAGAAATCACTTTTAACCTATCACCCCAATACTCAAACCCCTTTTTCACATACAAGCATAGAAAAGACCTACTAACCTTTTTCTATCGATGTTTGATGTAGATCCTCCGTTGCGCTTTATCCGCTTGCTTTCGCTGCTCCTTCCAACAACAATCCTGCAATCAAGACAAAACACTACGCATGCATGTTATTTTTCTACCTAAGGGTTAGAGATTAAGCATAAATCAAATAAAATACATATCACTCGTGCATTGGGATGGGAAAAGTATTCTTTCATTAATCTCAAGATGAATCAACTTACAATAATGATAGAGACCGACCACCGTTCCTCAATCC
>SNQJ01S0032070.1:0-11394 GCA_010110895.2 Picea sitchensis
CTTTGTTCCCCACACACTTTCACTCCAAGAATTCTGAGAGCACAGATCTGATAGTATTCACAATCTATCTTGACAAAGGAAAAACTCAAAACCACTCTAACCAAGCTAATAATTCCAAGCCAAATCCAACTTAGCCAATCCCAAAAGCTCCAAAGCTCAAAAGCCAACTTAGCCCTTCTTGATGAGAGCTCCTCTCCTTTTATAAGCTGAAGAGGATAAGGTGAGGAGGTTAGTATGATCCCACTAAATCATGAAAGCGAGTAAGATCCAAACCATTCGGATGCCACCTCACCATGGAAGTTTCTCCTTCTAGAAGATTCGAGAAAATGCTTGTTTTTCCAATGTGTAAGCATTCTTGCACCCTGCCTATAGAGAAACCTATGCACCTCTCGCAACCCAGCTATGGTGCAACCTATGAGAATCAGGCATTCTCGCACCCTACCTATATAACAACCTGCGAACTTCCTTTTTTATAGGTTTTTTACAAAGGAAAATGCAACTTCTTTTCTCAGGAAAAGTTCTTCTCCCTTCCTTCTTCAGGAACTCAGGCCACTGACCCCTGTGAAGACTACAGATAGGTTTACATCATTAACAATCATAGGGATGACGAAAATAATGGGTAACACACTGAATTGCTGGTCAAATTTGAGCAAACCAAGGATGAAAATATCTCCGATCATATCCAAGAATGGGGATGTCGAAAGAGCTTGATTAAGGTCTAGGTCCCTTCGAATTTCTTGTTGGAGTGGTTCCTGAAGTCTTTGGTGTCGTGCATATCCAAGGACGTAGCAACTTATGGAGTGTTTTCATAGGAGGAGGTGATAATGAGAGTGCAACATCTTGAACTGATCTACTCTCAGTCCGACATGCTCTATGATATTTTTCTAGATGCGCCATAGTCTATTATCAACAAGGCCAAACAAAATTATGGACCCCATGCCGATGTATTGTGGTCTCAACACAATGAAATTCCAATGATATGTTTTCAAATCAATTGCAACAATTGTCGATACAACTGATTGTGGCCAGCCATACCTTAGGTTTAGTTGTTCCCCTTACCCAATTGTCGGACGTACATAGTATGCAGTCGTTGAACCCTAAGGCCAACCAACAACCCGAGGGAAAGAAGAAATAATGTAACAAGAAGGGTAAAGGGGAAAAAATGGCTACTAACAATGTTGGCGGGGGAAAAACAGAGAAGAGGAAGTTGAATTATCCGTGTAATCCTTGCATGGAGGACCACCTGACTCATCTGTTACCTCGACTTGTGGAAGCTCAGAAGATATTGGTGCAACAACAACTTGCTATGTTGAGGAACCCATTTCCACATGGGAAAAACATGGCTCAAGATTCAACATCCTCAAGCGTGGAAGAGGGCAGTCAGGGACCCCTCGTGACTACCAGTAATAACCTGACTAGGGCCCGAGATTACATAATGTTGGAATCTGTCAAAAAGGGAAAAGAAGCCACAAACCCACCAACTCCTCTCCACATTCAGAAGATGGTGGGTGAAACAATGAATCACATCCGAAAAGGTGCGTTTAAGAAGGCTTCCATTAATCTGAATGTGAGGGCTGCCCTTAACTACTCTGTTGTGGAATATTTGGCACAAACCCCTTGCACGATGTCTGCTTTGGAAGTCCTCCAGAGTTTTCCTTCGCAGAGAAAGGCTCTGTTATCCACCTTGGGATTGATAGAGACTTGTAACCCGGGAGCGATCGTTCTTGATTCAACTGACTTGAAACCTCGTCTTCATTACCACATTGCCTTTCAAATAGTATTGAATTATACCATGAAATATTTTACTCGAAATATTTTCCATACAGTGGTTGACGAGGGCGCCTCGACTTGTGTGATGTTGTTGGCGTGTTGGAAGGCCATTGGCCAACCCAGTTTGTCTCTGTTTCCTACGTTTCTTACAAAGTTTGACGGTCAGTCGTTCAGACCATATGGAATCATTCCTTATTTCCCCATTTAGTTGGGAGGAAATACCGTGTGCGTTGAAGTTGAAGTGGTCGAAGCACCTCTTGACTATAACCTGTTGTTAGGGAGGAGTTGGACTTATGCAATGCATGCAGTGGTTGCTATTTTTTTTCGGGTCTTGTGTTTTCCGCATGAGGGTTGGATTGTGACCATTGACGAGTTGTCCTTCTCCCATCCTGAACCTTCAGTAGGGACTTCCACAGTCCCAATGATTGATAATCCACAACCCAACATTGTCAACTTAGTGGTTGGTTTGTGTCCATCATTGATGGGAAATTTCGATTACCCGCCACCTTCTGGTGATGTCAAGATTATATCGGCTATCCTCGACCAGCCTAGGGATGCAATATTTCAAGTGTCATCATTTTGAACAAATTACTTTCACGATCCGTGGACTCTTTCTTCCCCTTAGACTTCAATGGAAGGGACAGGGCATCCTGGCATGGCCATGCCCTTTTTTGTCACTAAGGTTGCATACATCATTGTTCAAAAAAATTTGGCCAACCTCGATCTGACTCCCCCACAGGAGTTAGATCCAGTCTTTGAGCCTATTTGGGCTCAAGGTTCTCCTGCCACTACATATCCTTTAGACCTGGTCTTTCCCTTTGACGAGGCGATTCTTGAGGCATTGACTGGTCTTGACATACCCTGGGATGATCTTCATCATAATCTTACTTTCTTCTAGATTGAAGGAGAATAGAGGTGGGTGAATTTGTTTCGACCGTGAATGGAGATAGAACTTTTACAATTAATCCTCTAGCTACACACATAGTTTATGCCGAGGTTAATATGGCGACATCGCTACAACGATTCCCATAGATATCTCCAAAACCCTTGGCATTGTGGAGAATGTTTTCGTCAGAGCGGACTGCTCCCCCGAAGAGATTTGAATTTATACTGATTTATTTAAGGAATTCCGTGACGTCTTTACCTGGTCTTACGAGGAGATGTCAGGCATTGATGCAAGAATTGTCTGTTAGTAACAATTGTGGTATCGGGATTTTAAAGGGTAAGAGGGCCGAGACCTTTCGAGTCTTGAAAGACCGATGGGATCCTAGCCATTGATCTTGGCAGGACACGCGTTAGACATCAGAAGGAGAGTCGGGATTTCAGTCCATCGGAGGATTGGATTTTCTGGAGGCAGGGAACTCTTACATAAGTGAATCACGATACGCGATTTCCCGACCGAATCAGAGCCGTCCGTCAGCAGAGGCACGTGGCGAGAGATCCTACAGAGTCGGGGATCGGGGAGCTGAAAGTCCCATGCACATGATAGCGGGAATCACGATATCCAGATACCCGATTTCTCGATGTCGGGAGCAGCTTTAAATAGTGGAAAACAGGTGGCAGGCTTTGCACCAAGGAGCGGACCGTCGACAAGTCAACGACCATGAGCCATCGGGTTTCGAGGAATCGCAAGTTTCATGGACACAAACATCGTGTCGTCAAGAACGCTGAAAGCCCGATGGAAAGTTGGACCGCGGTCACACTTGGGACAGGTCATATGGACTATGGTCCAGCCGGTAGGGGCTAGCTCCTAGGAGGAGGAGCTCATCGCACATCGGGATATCGGGGATCCCGGAGACAAGGAACTTGCGCACTTCAAACTTGCGAATCCCGAATCCCCGAAAGCCCAAAACCTCATCACACGCTTCCTTGCTGCCACGTCCATCCCCGTGTCATGCCAAGTCATATTCTCTTCCCGGCCCCTATGTCTTGTCCACCCGGCTCATGCACTTCAAAGCTCGTGAATCCTGCCACGTACATTTGCCCTATCATTTTCCCTCTGCCCATCCGTCCACGTGGCCTCTCCTCATCCCATATCTTCATCGAGCGTGTCCAACTACCCCTACCTGGTCACCATCCATCCATCACTTTGTTTCAAGTCCCCCAGTCATCACGAAGGCCTCCATGTCCTGTTGATACAGAGTCGACCGGGTCTTTCCTGATCTCAGTGAAGCAGTTATTGCAGTAGTTAATGGTGGTTGAACATCGTTTCCTCCATAAATGGAAAGCCCAGAAATGACTGTAAGCTTGTCAATTCATTCACAGGTCCTTTGGAACGCGATTGCGTCTGACTAAAGTTCGCGAACATCCAGAGACTGCATGCGCAGTAAATGTGAAGACGTAATGTCTTCAATGCGATGTCTCGATTTAATTTCCAGTGTTTTGTTCCAAGTATATAGAGGCATTTTTGCCGTTTTGTAAAGGATCGATGGTTGAGCAGAGCTCCCTGGTTGTAAAATTTTAATGAAGCATTGTTGTTCTGGTTATGTATGAACTTTGGAGACTTCTTGCCTTATGAATGCCAGTTTCTTTCATGTCTTTGTTTACACGGTGTTAGAGCAGCTCGGAATTGGAGGATCCAGTCGAGCTGTAACTATTATAGGATGATGTTGTAATGGATCACTGTAATAGTTACGGAGCCTCTAATAAGTCCCTGTAATTTCCTTAACGCTGAACGACTTGGAATTGGAGGATCCAGTCAAGTCCCCTTTCAGTTTCTTGAAGCCCTAAACCAGGAGGATCCTACTTTCAGAGTTTTTCCCCTACAAACCGCTGCAAGCCTGATGCCCAGAGCTGTTTGTTCACTTTCTCCTAAGTCTTCCACCTGTTCAACTTTAAATCAACCCACTGGCTGAAGTTAGGATTCCAGACCTCCTCTGTTCTTAACGTACCATACTCAGTCCCTGAGTTAGAGTGATACCTCCTAGAGCCATTATCTCCATTTGATCACCCTTTATAAACAAATCGTGACATAAAACTGATGGGCGTTGGGCTCTGCTCCTGCAAGCAATCCAGGAGTGACTTCCGACGCTAACATTGTCGAGCATGAAATAACGACTTATCATCATGCCAAGCCGTTTCGATAGAAGCTTCATCCGGTGAATCCTTGAAAAGCGACAAAAATTAAGGCTGAAGTAGAAAATATGCTTAAAGTCGGTTTTATCTACCCCGTGCAGTTGAAAAAATGGGTGTCAAACCCGGTTATGGTTAACAAGAAACATGGTACGATTCGCGTGTGCATGGAATTCCGTGATTTGAAAAAGGCCTGTCCGAAAGATAATTTTCCCACCCCGTTCATCAATCAGATTGTCGATGAATGTGTTGGTTGTGAGTTCCTTTCATTCATGGATGGTTTCTCAGGATATAACCATATTCTGATCAAACCCGAGGACCAACACAAAACAACTTTTATTTGTCCTTGGGGCACATTCGTGTATCGTAAGATGCCTTTTGACATGAAGAATGTTGGAGCCACTTTTCATCGGGCCATGTCATTTTCTGTTCATGACCTTAAAAATATAGTCGATGCTTATCTTGATGATCTAACATCATTCTCTCACAAGAGATATGATCATCCCACTCATCTTCGACTAATCTTTGAGCGATGTCGCTACTATTGGATTCAATCGAATCCCAAAAAGTGTATTTTCTGCGTGACGAGACGTTGTATCTTAGGTTTCATTTTTTTGAAAACAGGGATCATGGTTGATCCTCTAAAGGTTGAGGTGATAGTTCAATTTCCTCCCCCGTGCATGATACCCCAACTTCAGAGCTTAAAGGGGAAAACAAAATTTCTTCGATGTTTTGTCGTGAAATACGCCGAGATCACTAAAGGGTTTATGCGTCTCTTGAAAAAGGGAGTCCCATTCTATTGGGATGAAGCCACTCAACACTCCTTTGAAGCGTTGATATGTGCCATGATGTCTGCTGTCCGATCCCGGAGGCCATGCCTCATCAAATCCTTAACTCCATACAATTTTCTTGGGGAAAATAAAGTTTGAAGTTTGAAAAGTCCGAAGACTGAATTGCGAAGCAGATCTCGACCGTTGATTCGAAAAGGGAATATTTGAGCCGCTGATCGTAAATCCTCACCCAAGATCACAAGATCGATGACCACAGTCCATTGCGGGGACGCGACGTGCTCAGGCGATAATTTTCTTAAGCGGTCTCGCAATTGAAACCGTGGTTTGGCAAAAGTAATACGTGGCAAAAGGTGGTGGATTGCGGGCTCAAAAGCAGTGTGAATCCAAACCACCTTTGAGCGGCCTTGCAATCACACGTTTATATGGAATCCTATCCGAGAGCAGCGTATGGCCGCTCCCTTGGCATTAAGACACATTTCAATCCCGATGCAGGTCGTTAATGAAAGTGAGAGAGGTGGTTGAAAACTTGTCTCACCACATAAATGGAAAGCATGCAGAGAGCGGCCTTAAAGGGATACTGTCAATCCGAAGGTTCCTTATGGACATATTTTCCTATAAAGCACATAACTACACCTGGCTTTCATATGACATGAGGAGGCCTGCATAATCTGACAGAGAAGGCGCCGACTGAAAACGTTAATGTGGTGGTCTGATCACACTCCTGGTGGTTGCAACATTTTTAGTATATATAGGGAGTTTTGATATTTTATGGAGGTCGATGGTTGAGCTAGGCTCCCGCATTATAAATCTTTGATGAAAGATCTGGTTATCTATTATGTAATAGGATTTGATATTTCCTGTTTAATATAAGTCAGCTTCTTTCCATATCTTTGTAAAAGATGTGTTAGAACACTCGGGCATGGAGGATCTAGTCGAGGGTCGTATGTTGTTGTTATGAAGGTTTGATTTTAACAATATTGTGACCAGTTTTAATCAATTAGTTTTGTTATCTTTTTCCCTCTCACACTGAAGAGCTTGGGCATGGATGATCTAATTGAGTTGTTGTAGTTGCATCGTGATGTATGTTTGATCATTGTGATGTTATGATTGTGTTGCTTAAATATACTTCAGTGTGTGAAACTTTGAATCGAAGAGGATCTTGTGTTTGAGTTTTTCTTCCTTAGGCTACTGGACGACCTAATGTCCATAGCATACCTCTACATTCTCCTCACCAAGTCTTCCTTCTATTCACCTTTAATCCACCTTACTGACTGAAGTTGAATCAATACCTCATTTACCTGTGTATACCAGTCCAGTTTTATGAGTTAAAGCGATATCATCTTGAGTCTGTACCCATTCGACCCCCCTTAAATTTATTCATTGTGACATACTAACTGATGGGTACTGGGACTACCTCCCCTACAATCAGGAGGTGACTTCTAGTGCTAACATTTCTGGTGCCGTTGTTGGGGACGAAAGTGAAGATATATTCCCTTCAAGAACAAAAAAGAGCTTCCGATTCTAAAGGTGCATCAAATATCATAACCATTGAATATTGCATCTTGCACTTGGAGACTCCACCAGCAAAGACTCCACTAGGGAGGATCCTGTTGACAGAAAAATGACCATACTAAAGGGAAACACCAGGTGTCAGTCTATGAGTTTTCTTCATGAAATCCTATTCTTCTTTATCAACTCATTTCACTCTTTCCCTTCGCATATAAAGAGGATTATCCTCTGCTTTGTATATTCAGATGACAATAAGCCTTCCTTCATTTATCCATCCTTTGAAGAAGAAGACATGCCCTCTTCTTATGTTGTAGATGCCGATCCTGTGTCTTCACCTCATCCTATTCATAAAAGTGAGATCTGTATTGCATCTCCTCTCGAAATTGATCACCCTTGTATCCTTGAGGAGGCTGAAAATGATTCACAGCCTTCTCAGATCTCATTACCTCCCGTTGTTTATGTTGAACCTCCCCATCCTCTTGTTGAATCCCATATTTATCCCACAAGTTTTCGAGCTAAGATTAGAGAGAGGATGTTTACGCCTCTAAGGCTGCCTCATCACCTACATCCCTATCCTCCTTATTCCTTTGAGTATCTTCCTTGGTTTTATGGGGAGGATCATGTTACAACTAAGAGGCACTTGGGGGCCTTTGAGAACTTTATTGATCAGTTTGAGAGCATTCAGGATGATGTTACCATGAGGATGTTCTCACATTCCCTGTCTGGAGATGTTGCTATGTGGTTTATATGTCTGGAGGTTGGTTCTATTGGTTCCTGGACTGAGCTATGCCATGCTTTTTTAAAGTGTCAGGGTAAGAACAAATCCCTTGATAAATACTAGTTTGAGTTTAATGCCTTGAGGAGAGGGGAAGGGGAAGCCTTGGTTGTCTTCAATAGGAAGTTTTACATTGTTTATCATAGTATGCCTGTGGAGATTAGACCCATAGAGACTGCTGCCATGGAGTACTATGTCATGGATCAACATCCAAAGCTTGTCCTTCTCCCGAGAGAAAGGAAATATTCATCGTTAAGACATCTATTTGAAGATGCTGTAGAGGTTGAAGAGAAAATCAGGGCTAGCAAGTGGGTTCATAGGCAGACATATCTTGAAAATTTGCATGTACATGAGCAAGAAGACTGTTAATATGTTTCAGATTCTGAGCAAGAAGATACTGAATATGAATCAGATCTGGAACAACAACAAGGAAGTGGGTATGATTGACAGTTGGAATCAGGTTCTTCAACATTTGCAGTTTTTTCTATGGGCAAGAATGCATATCAATCTTATGATTAGTTTCCAGAACATTTTGAGCATGTAGCAGTGGCTGATTGCATAAATAACTGTATGTTCTTGGCTGATCATAATTATGATGTTCTAAATCCTGCTGCACCTTTATCTTGTGACCATTCTTATGAATAAGAGACAACAACTATTGATTATCAAGAGTTGGTTTCAAAAGAACAAGGACGACATTTATTTGCAAGCAGAGATAATTTTATAGAGGAGAAGCCCGGTCTTCTAAAGCAACTAGGATTCTGTCACATTATTCATGATCCTGTGGCCATATACACATAGTCATACATTTCAGATTTTCTGAAATTTTCAAATTGCATTACTTCACCAATACTCACAAGTGAGTATGGTGTTATGAAATATTTCCAAGACCACACTATAGAGCCTTTTTTTTATTAATTAAGGAAAACCATTGGGTGGAAATCAACTATCCTAGACTCACAAAAAACACAGAGCAACATGTAAAGGAGGAGCTTAGTGGGCAATTTATCTCCTGTCCAGAACCTGTAATTGAGTAGGTATCACCTAGTATCAGTCAGCCTGCATCAGTTCTCCACCCACCTGTGCACTCTGAGAACATCACATGATGGGTTAGCCGCAATAAAGGACAAGAGTTAATTTCTTACCAGTTGAGCTCCCCTGATTTTAAATTTTGTGACACTGTGGGATCATATATGGAGTTGTGTTTTCCAAAAGCATTGAAGCCCACAGATTTATTCACCTTATCATCATTTGGGGGTATAGTTAGTGTTCCAAGCCATGTCCTCATTTTGCTGTCATACTTCCTTAGCCTTTTGTGGATTATCTGCAGTAAAGAGAAGGATCATATTACCAAACAGTCTAGGTGGCTATGGTGGAAGTTTGCTTTCACCTAGCACTTTGTAAAAATCAGTTAGCTTAGGTTTTTGTACATAAATAAGATCCTCCTGGAGCCCATGTGTTTTGTTTTCATTTTTAGGATAGTGTGTTTGTCGACTTTTATTTCTTAGTAGGATTTTTTTTGAGCATGAGTCCATAGCCCAACAACTAAGGCACTGGAACTGCGTGTTCTTGGCAGCTCACAGGGAGCATGCCATCCCCTGTGGAGCCAAATGTTATCACATTAAGTTGTTAAGGGCCGCAGGTTGCATCAATGAGCACAAAGCAACACTTAGAGTGGTATAATATGGACTCAAATCAAGCGAGAGAGCAAGTTCAATTTTTAGCGGAGGAGATTCCATTCAAAGTTCAGATTAGTGGCTCACAAGCTTTCAGGACTCCAAAATTGTGTGAAGTATAGCACCAGAGAAAAAGGTCCAAAGTGCCGAAGTGCTCGAAATCCCGAAGGTCCTGAAGTGGCCGAAGTCCCAAAGAAGATCTCGACTGTCCGATTCTGGAGGCCACGTGTCGTCAAATCCTTAACTCCGGAGGATTTTCTTAGGGAAAATAAAGTTTGAAGTTTGAAAAGTATGAAGCCTGAATCGCAAAGCAGATCTCGACCATCGAATCGAAAAGGGAATATTTGAGATGCTGATCATAAATCCTCGCCCAAGATCACAAGATCGATGACCACAATCCATTGCGGGGACTTGACTTGCTCATGCGATAATTTTCTTAAGCAGTCCCGCAATTGAAACTGTGGTTTGGAAAAAGTAATATGTGGCAAAATATGGTGGATTGTGCGCTCAAACGTGGTGTGTGTTATCACTCCAGGAAACTCTCCTAGGCTGTAAGTCAGAGATGCCTGGTAACTAACTCTTTTTGGGAAATATTTTCTTAATAATGATGTGGTTTTTTAGATCAAGATGAATATCTAGGAACTGGACTGTGTGTTCAAGACTGTCTAGAAATATAAAATCTCACAAGGCCTTCTAGTAATGCAGTCAGACAAAGTTTGATTTAATGGAGAAGAAAACAACTATTGAACCAGATTATACTCATATAAAACAAGAACAATGGGTTTAATAACTAAGGAAATATCTTATGATTATCAACTTAATCAATCAATAAATAAGATGACAGTCACATACAGATTGAATGAGCATCAATAAAGAACATTCACTCATAAGATATCAGAGAAAAGAAAGAGAAGTCTGACAACACAACTGAGGGAAGCTTGAAATTTTTCATATAATAAGAATAAGTCTTTCTTACAGTAGCAGCGTGTAGAAAACAAAATCGAACCAAGTTTCATATCAAAAATAGACATTTATAGCCTCTTACAAACAGTTATACAGATCCTAAAAACATAGATCTGTATTTAATAAAGACAACTCAATTCTATCTAAACAACTTGAAAATAAATTCTTTAACAACTAAACTTAAAAGTCGAACTGTCTTCAATCTCCAAAATCGCCATCTGCATCCTTCAGCTCCTGATATTTGCAATGTGATGAAGAATAGCAGGACACCTGTCTTTGACAGTTGGATCTCACAACGTTCATGGTCGATTTCTGAGGAAATGGTTTTGCATTTGTTACCAAAATTCTCTCGAACCTCTGATGCTGAACCCTTTGCATGTGATCTGATAGCCCACTGATACACTGGAGTCCCTTCAAAACTTGTTTGGAATGAACTGTCGTGTCCCTGGCTTCAAAAATTACTTTCCCAGCTTTCCACAGTGCAAACGCTTAATTTCTCGCGGGTTAGCTGTTGAAAGCTATCACTTTCCACAGCTAACGGGTCATAAAATGATAGCTTTGCGCTGGTGAAAGTCCCGATTGAGCTCAAAATGAGTTTTACCTCAAAAATTTCGATTTGATCAAAATTTATTGTGTTCCAGATTTCTCACCTTGCATATTAACGGTGACTTGAGCGAGAACCTTCAGATCTAGATGAGATCTTTGCCTCAATTTTTGTTTCAACCTCCTTATCTTCCTTTTGAGGCGTTTGGCAAGCCACCACAAGCTGTTGTAGTCTTTGGTGAGTTTTTTCTTCCTCTTCTTCTCTCTGACGCTTTCTTTAGCCAATCTTTCAAAC